>JAURVB010007176.1:0-83574 GCA_033002965.1 Piper betle
CATCGAGGCCTCCGGCCACCGACCCCTCCCCAACCTGCCGCCCCCGCCCCCGTCGCCCCCATCCCCCACCCCGCCATCCCCCGCCGTCTCCCGCCTCCTCGTCCCCCCTGCCCCTGCCTTCCCTCCCCTGCCCACTCGCCGCCCCTGCCCCTGCCCCCGCCCCCCAAGGCCCCTCGCCCCCCCATCGCCGCCCCCGGCCCCTGTGCCCCGCCCCGCATCCCGCCCCGTGCCGCCCCTCCCTCCCCTGTCTCCCCACACCGGCCGCACCCCACCCCCGCCCCCGCCGCCGTCTGCCGCCCCCTGCCCCCCACCGGCCCAGGCCCCCTGCCCTCCCCCTCGCCGTCCCCCGCCCGCCTGCCCGTCGCCCCTGCCCCTGCCCCCCACCCTGCCGCACCTGCCCCCAGCCCCTCGCCCCCCCGCCCGCCGCCCTCGCCACCCCCCTCCACCGCCCCTGCCACCCCTCCCTCCCCTGCCCTTCCCAAACTTGCCGCGCCCCCCACTGCCCCTTGCCCGCCCCTCGCCGCCCTGCGCCCCATCCGCCCGCGCCCCCCACTGCCCCTTGCCCCGCCCCTCGCCGCCCTGCGCCCCCATCCGCCCGCGGCCCCCTGCCGCACCTCCGACGACCTCAGTCGCGGCCCTGCAATCACCCGCCGTCGTCGTCCCGACTCGAGTCACAAAAAAATTGACTCGGTCGCGCGTGAGTGTTCTAGTTTTTAACGTTAAATTTAATTTTTTTTAACGGGCTTCCGTGGCATATATTTATATTTGACGCTAAATTTATATTTTTCAGGTCACAGTGAGTTGAGGTCGCCAGAAATACATCTTTCGGAATACGAGAATCAGGTTAGAGTTAAGCCTTTAAAAATACTTTGACTTAACTGAAGCATGTTTACTGCATTTATTTTAATTGAAAATATTCTTAGTTTTTATAAATTTTATATTTTTTTAAGAATGGACAAGCTTCAAGATAAAGCATACGAGGAAGAAGAAATAGGCAAAAATATTACAACAATTTATCCTATTGTAGAAGATGAGTTCAAACCGAAGGTTGGAATGCAATTTGATTGTTTGGACGATGCACTCGATTTATATAGCAGTTATTCAAAAATGGCCGGTTTTGGTATACGTAAACATAGTACAAATTATCATAGGAGAACAAAAGAGTTATGGTCGCAAGTATTCGTGTGTTCTAAAGAAGGTCATTTCAAAGAAGATGAGCGAAAAAGAGAAATACCTGACAAAGGGAAAAAGAGAACTCATCCTATAATAAGAGAAGGTTGTCAAGCACGCATCAGGGTAACTAAGAATAAAGAGGGCACATGGAATGTCATGTATTTCGAAGAAGGACATAGTCATGCACTCCTTACACCATCAAAAATTCAATTTCTCAGGTCACATAGGCATGTTACAAGTGTGCACCGAAATTTGATTGACCAATTCGGAGAGGCTAACATAAAAACTTCTCAACTAATGTCTGTGCTAGAAATTGAAGCAGGTGGGGCAGAAAATATTGGTTGTACAGAGAAAGATATTAGAAATGTGCAGACAAAATATAAAAAAGAGATAAAGGAAATTGATGCCCAATTATTGATGGAACATTTCGAGGAAATGAAAGAGATGAATGACTCCTTTTTTATTGCTATGAAGTAGATGATGAGGGAAGATTAAAGCATTGTTTTTGGGCGGATGGAATTGCAAGAAAAAATTATCAGCTTTTCTCAGATGTGATCATTTTTTATACAACATATAATACAAATAAATATTCACTTGTTTTTGCCCCATTCACCGGCGTAAACCATCACAGGCAAACAATTACATTTGGATGTGCATTTTTGTGTAATGAGAAGACAGAATCGTTTGTGTGGCTTTTTGAAACATTTTTAAAATGCATGGATGGAAGGCATCCCGGGGCAATTGTTACTGACCAAGATCCGGCAATGGATAAAGCAATTAAATTGATATTTCCTTCAACATATCATCGTCTTTGCATTTGGCATATCCTTAAGAAGGAGACTGAAAAATTAGGTGCAATTGCTCACAGGAAGGAGTTTTATGAGCCATTTCACAGTTTAATTTATGGGGCGGAAAACGAAGAAATCTTTGAATCACAATGGATTGAACTAATGAAAGACAATTGCGTAGAGGGAAATGAGTGGTTGAAATCCATATATGCAATTCGTCATGCTTGGGTGCCTGTGTATAGTAAAGGTATATTTTTAGCTGGTATAAGAAGTTCACAACGAAGTGAATCTCAAAACTCATTTTACTCAAAGTATGTGAACAAAAAAAATAGCCTCATTGAGTTTATACATAGATATGAGAGAGCTATCAAAAGACAGAGATTGAACGAGGCAAAAGAAGCATATGAAAATTCATATAAAAGCCCTAAATTGGTCACCCCATTCAATATGGAATGTACGATGGCAAAGGTTTATACTCGAAAAGTGTTTTATAAGTTTCAAGAAGAACTACAATACAGTATGGTTTGTTGCTCATCTCATAAGAAATTAGATGGGGAGGATGTTGAACAGTATGATGTAACATGTTGTAGAAATAATAAAGGCTTGGTTGCACATGTTACTTACAAAGGAGCTAATAGGAGATGCACATGTAGTTGTCAGCTTTTAGAAAGTGAAGGTTTTCCATGTAGACATTTGCTATATGTACTTAGATTGAATGAGGGGGATATTTTTCCTGAAATGTATATCCTGAAGAGATGGACAATTGACATAGCAAAGGAAGTTGTTTTTGATAGTGAGGGAGTGGAACTTCATGGTGATTGTCACAAAACGTTATTCTCAAATTGGGGAGAATTGCACTGTATATTTAATCGATGGGCCAAAAAGGCATATTCGTCATCTGAAAAGTTTGAACTCGCCAAGCAAAAATTGTTGGAGATAGAAAAATTGGTAGAAGATGTGGTAGATGATCGGCATCATGGAATACAACTACATCATGGAATACAAGTCCATCCACCTGCACAATCAAAGACAAAAGGAAGTGGTAAAAGATGGAAGAGTGGTAAAGAACTTGCAGTGGACCCTTTGGGAAAAGATAGGCTATGCCATGGGTGTAATCAACGGGGAGTTGGGCATGATAAACGCACTTGCCCTGCAATTGTATCACGGTAATGTTGCCTAATCAACCCTTCTTTTGATGTTTGTTATATATATATATTTTGATTATTTTCCATGTTTTGTTTTTAAATATATAGGCAAAAAATTGTTCCATCTGAAAGTGGAGTCATGGAGTCTATTCAGGGGCGTCGGCGCAGTGATGGCGATTGTCAAAGCAGTGATGCAAAACGACTATGATAGCTCCGAATTTGTAACTTGTTACCATGAATTGTTATTTGCTTTAATCAAATTTCACACTTTTGTAACTTGTAAGTTTGTACTTGTATTCATCATGTACAAGAAAGTTATATAAGATGGATCCACTGGGTCTTGTTTCTGATTTACTTAAATATTATAAGAATATTAACTACAATCGAGATCGAGTCATTTTTTTATTAACAGCTTCGAGTCGATATCGGGTCAATTTTAATTAAGTCAAGTCGAAACGGAGTCAATTATTTATTTACTTTACTCGAGTCGAGGCCGAGACATTTTTTTATTAACTTGCCTCGAGCCCCGGCGCGCCGCCCCCCTACCGCACCCTGTCCCAGGGCCCCTGCCCCGCCCCAGCCGACTCGAGTAATTTTGTACAAAAAATTATTTCATTCTATTGACTCAAGTCCAGATCGAATCAAATTTTTATTAATAAATTATTTTATTTTTTTAAAAAAATTTAATGTGTACTATTGACACGAGTCAAGAACGAGTAAAATTTTTATTACGAAATTATTTTTTTTAAAAATAAATTATTTTATACGATTGACTCGAATCGAAATCGAGTCAAGATTTTATTACAAAATTATTTTATTTTTTTAAAAAAAATTATTTCATACTATTGACTCGAGTCGAGATCGAGTCAAGATTTTATTAGAAATTTATTTTATATTTAAATTTTTTTTCATAATATTGACTCGAGTCGAGATCGAGTCAAATTTTTATTACAAAATAAATACTAAAAAATAAAATAATTTTATAATAAAAATTTAACTCGATCCCCACTCGAGTCAATATTACGAAATAAATTTTTAAAAATAAACTAATTTTGTAATATTGACTCGAGTCCCACTAGATCGAGTCAAGTTTTTATTATGAAATTATTTTATTTTTTAAAAAATTTATTTTGTTATACGACTCTGTCCCAACTCGAGTTAAGTTTTTATTACAAAATTATTTTTAAAAAAATTTTATTTCGTAATATTGACTCAAGTCGAGATAGAGTTAAGATTTTATTATGAAATTATTTTATTTTTTTAAATTTATTTTGTAATAAAAACTTGACTCGGTCCCGTGGAGAATTACAAAATTATTTTTTTATTTTTTAAATTTAATTCGTCATATTGACTCGAATCGGGCCCAAGTCAAGTTTTTATTATGAAATTAATTTATTTTTAAAAATTTATTTCGTAATAAAAACTTGACTCGAGTCGTGACCGAGTAAAATTTTTATTACGCTAGTACCCTCCCCTGTTTCTTCCGCCCCCCTCTGTTTTACTACCCCACCCCACCGACGGCGACCTCGTCGCCGGCCGCCCACGGGGGGGGGAGGGGTGGGGGGTTGGGTTGGGGCGATCACAAGGGTGGGTTGACGGCTGCGAGCGGGGGCGGGGAGGTGGTGGGGAACGTGAGGGTGGGGCAGCTGCTGCGAGCGGAGGTGGGGGCGGGGCGGCAGCAGCTGCGGGCGGGGCGGGGGGATGGGCCGGCGGCTGCGAGTGAGGCCGGGGGTGGGGGCGGGGGCGACCGACGGGAAAGCTCGGGGCTGGGGCGGGACGACGGCGGGAGGGAGGGTGGGAGGGAGGGAGGGAGGGAGGGGGGGGGAGTTTTGATTGTGGGCCGTTGGATATGCAGCGCACAACAGTCCTTCTATATATATATATATATATTTGAGCTAAGGACCAATGTTTTATATATATATATAAACAGAACCTACATATTATTCTCCTATGTTTCTGATATAGAGGTATATATAAAGAGAACCATGCACTTTGACATGTCAAAAAAGGGATGCTGCATGATGCGTTTGCAATTCCTTGCATATATATATTCCTTGCATATATAGAAACACAGCACCCAGAAACATTAAGTCAGTGCTGACCCAAATAATAAAAAAAGTTGCAAATCAATGAAGAGAGGAGCGAGTTTCCAGAGGTGGAACTGTCTCTAGCTTTTTGCATTATTGTCGAGAAAGGAGAATCGGATATGGAAGTGATCGAATGCAATGGGTTTTGTAGATAGCCACGGGAATCGATTCTAGTGGGTCTCAGTTCTTCAAATATATATTGGCCTTTGCCTCTTCTTCATCGCCAATATGGCCGCTATTACACACCACCTGCTTTGCTTGTTTTTGAACCCCAATTCCAACATAAGGGGGAGCTACTTGGGGAAGGCAAGATCCTCTTAACGGTTTTTTGCAAGTGGAAGTTGAAGTGGACATAGAATCCAAACCCTTCTCCTCTCCTCTTTGATTGTCTGCCCATTGGCCCTTACAAGTGCCAATCACAATTATTGATGCAAAAGAATTGGGTCTTCCTTCTTCTCGTGGACCCCTAAGAATGTGCATTATTGAGTTTCTTTTCCACATTTTTTTCTGCATATAAGAAATAATCTAATTATAAATTAATTCCTATGGCAACACATGGTAACAACGTGTACATCTCCTCAAATCCTAAACCCTAAATTTTAATTTTTTGGTTAAATATTAAATACAAGACTATTATTATTATTTTGTTATTTTATATCTAGACTACTTGTGCAAATTATAAGATGTAATAATGTGCAAAACATATATTATTATTCATTGTTTTAGAACTCTTTTTTACTTAAAACACTCTCCAAATCGACTCTACTATATAATTTATAGAGTCAAATTTTATAAATGACTTCATATTGACTGATTTTACAATGTGACTCCCCAAATCATGTTATAAAAATCAGAAGAATATATTATTTTTCTTATAGTTTAGTTAAATAAATATTTTAAGTAATATTAATTATATACTTATCAATTTTAAGTGTCAAAAGACTAATATATATTATAATAAAAAATTTAATATAAATGACTCCAAGTAGGCTTGGAGTCGATTCGACTTTATGGCTCCATAGCACGCTAAGTTGAATCCAAATTTTGGGTTTTTAAACTATTCAATTATTAAGGAAAGATATATTACAAAAATTGCCAAGGCTTCCCTAACAAAAAGACGACACTACTTAATGGATGAATTATTACCGTAAATTAATTACCGGTTTTGATATATAGCAAAATTAACTTATTGATCAACATTATAGTTTATTAATTAAAAAGAACAAAAAACTAGGGAGTGATTACTTTTGGAGATTTTTAACAAAAGTGGTAGTACTGTTGAGAGTTGGATTAAGCAATATTGTGATACTCGAGATCTTGTAATTAAATATGTGGGCATAGCCAATTATTGTTGTAAATAGAAGATTATTAATTACAATATTCTATCAGAATGAGATAAAAATGGTCGGTGTGATTCCCTTAATCAACCATTATTTCCCGAAACTATACAATATGCCTAACGATTGGTCTATTCATGAAAAACCAATTATCTAAAAATAAAATTATGATTGTCCAAAAAAATTATTTAATATTTACATAATATACAAGATGATGTAATGAAATCATACACCTAAACGTTAGCTCATCCTTGGTACTGCAATTTCTATCTACCTTTTTGAGCTTTTTTTCTAAGGAAAAGAAAAATCTTAATTCCCAGGATGTCCCCGTCTCAATTGAATTAAATATACAGTTCCATACAAAATTTATGTTACAGGCACATTTATGTTATACAAAGATATAAGAGGAGCATAACAAAACAAATAAATGTTCTGCTGTGTGACCCAAGTGCTCAAAAGTTTTAGTCAACAAGAAAATAGCCTCTTACAAACTACATGAAAGGACTTTTATGGTCCAAATCAGCCCACAAGACTGATCGGAACAATTGTGTTGCTACCAACTGATCGGAACAAGCGATTCATGAACTATACGTACAATTAAAAAGGTTGGAGCAATTAGTAGAGTAATTGGATTGAGTTTGGAATTAGTTACGTGTTTAACTTCTATATAGTTAGCTCTTCTTTATTCCATGGTTCTTCGCCACCCAAAAGTGATCACAAAACTTTATAAAGGGCCAAAAGATCGGAAAGAAACAATGGTATTGTTGTGTTTTAACTAATTAACCACAGCTTCAATCCATTACTTTCAATTATTTTACATTTTGTTTGAGATTCCAACATTGAAGGAGTCCAGGTGAAGACCGCGAGCTAAGAGAGGGAACATTCACAGCCTTCCGCGGCCAACATTTTGATTCCCATTGATCACTTGGGGCCCCGTGAAAACATGTATAAAAAGGCACCTCATCCCCTCCCTAACAACACCATTCGTTCCAAGCGTTTTCTTCTCTCATTGGCCTCAAGCTATTAACCTCCTCATCACACTTCTGACTAAAGGTTTGAATATGCAAACGCCTCATGCATAGAAGAACTTAGTGGGTTCTTTCCAAATGTTTAAAACAGTACTCAAACGCTATGATCAAAACCAAAGCCAGAATTATTTAGCATTGAGGACTGCTAATGGTCATTGATCATGGGCAGCTTTTGTGTTTTCCTTAATTTGGTGCTAATGTTTGATCAAATGTATATTTTGCTTGGTTTGTGCTTGTGAAGTTAGGAGGATAATGGACTGCAAGAAGGCGAGCTGTGATTGGAATTGCAGGTCATGCCACCACTTGAATTTTGGGTACAGAGATTTCTGCCATAAATGTGGTGATCTCAAGTCAGAACTGGTGGCTTTTGAGGTGAAGCCTGGGGATTGGTACTGCTTTGCCGGGAGCTGCGGTGCCCATAACTATAGGAGCCGGTCTACTTGCTACAAGTGTGGTGCCTTGAAGGATGAGGCTGTCGCCGGCGGCGGGTATACCGGCGGCGACGTTCAGCGGCAGCGAGGTGGCGGCGTCAACATTGGCGGCCGCCCTTCTTGGAAGTCTGGCGACTGGCTGTGTGCTAGGTGGCCTTCACAGCTAACTTACTTAATTTTCACATAGCTAGCTAGTATATATGTTCTTAGTTCCAATGACTCCCATTACATATAAAATTCTATGAAAAAATGATTAACATACCAATTACTAGAAAACAACAAGGCATCAGTACTATAGTACATAGATGATGACGACGATTGTTCTTAATTCATAAAATGCATTTTGTCAAGGTGGTCTTTCTTCTTAAACAATCAGGTATCACCGTATCTTCGAAAACCACTTTCAACTACATACAATTTGCATGCAGAGTTACATGTACATATATCAGGCTTTTCAATATATATGCAAATGCTTTATTGAGTTCACTTTTTGTATCTGGTTCAAGCATCTTGAACTTTTTGTTTCAGGGATGGCTGCAATGAGCACAACTTTGCAAGCAGGATAGAATGCTACAAATGTGGTGCCCCCAAGCTGGAGTACAAGAATCTCCAGGCCCAGTACTATTAAGCATTGTCATCTTCTCATGTGGTATGGTTTTCTTAAATTTCTTTTATTACTTTGCACATCAATATATATCATCTGATCTTGTATTAAAACTGATCATAAGCTTGTTCTTGTGCTTCCATTGCAGGTAGGCAGTCAAGCAAGCCACAGAATTCATGTGATGGGAAAATATTCAACGAGAATTGAATAATTAGTTAACTAGTATTACCTAACAGCTTCCCAGCTCTTCTCTAGTAGTAATATTCTAGCCTATATTTGTAGCAAAGCAAGAAGATGGCCACTCTATGACGATGATAGTTTTGTTAGTCGACCCTTTTTTTCTAATTGAGCTTGTAATTGCTACTTTTCCCAATGTACTCCTGGGTCTACTAGAGATGGCATTGATGTATGCTTTTTACATCTAAATGATGTATTAAGTATATTGGAACTTCTATATATATATATATATATATTCGATGTTTTGCATTTCCTTTTCTTATCTTAATTTGATATACAATGTTAGAAATGTCGTATCTAGATTCAAGATTCAGAAGAATCTCTAGCTATATATGAAGAAGGGCTTTCATATGTAAAGCTGGATGACAAAAAGCATCCAAACCCAAAAAGTATCTTGATTGAAGATGAGAATTGGATGCAATGCGTAAAACTAGACAACCAATTATGTGCAAACTTTTTCTAGCTCATCTTTTTGTTATCCTTTATTGGATGGCCGGGCTTAGTTTGAAATTGAAGTTCCTTCATACCCCCATTTACAAAAGTCTAAGAGATCAAGAATCCAATACTTCACGTACTACACTCACATCATTCAACATATATATTACATATACATATAATACATAGACCAGAAGGATAAATTTGCCTATATATATATATATATATATATGTATATATATATAATAGAAAAACAAAGTCTTGTTTATATTATTAATTGATTATATTTATATATACTGTTGATGGAATTAAACTTGCTAAAAGGGTTCTATTTTAATCAGAAATTAGTCAGCTGAGCCAGTTTATCTTACTGTTGGGCCACCACTTTGACCTTGGCTATTTGTGCTTTGCATAGACAGCATTGAGAAAAGGGAGAAGGAATTCAAGCATCCAAGATGCCGACTTATCTAACTGATTTAGATTCTTGTCTCCCTCAACCAGTTTTGAAGCTAAAGAAAGAAAATGGGTCAATGCCCAAATCCTTTGTGCCTACTGGGATGATGATCACTGAGAATGTAAAATAGATGATTTTATTCAAGTAATTAATTAGGCTAAGTACTATGTCAAAAACTTTATCTTGGCTCTAAGACCCAATTAATAAGTAGACATGCATAGATGGTAGCATCTATTAATTAATGAAATTTCAGAATGCAATCAAAGGTTTTTAATGGTGATTTACCAACAACTCATTGGGCTTGCATATTAGCGGCAAGACATTACCAACGATTACTACTCATTGACCAATTAAATATCGTTTGATTTAAAAAAAAATCCCATCAAACATTAATAACATGCATAATTGAATAATATATAACATTAGTTATAATTTCAAGGTCCACTACTATTAACAATAAATAAATAAACATAGGCCGGCATGTAAACCTTGC
Organism: Piper betle; assembly: GCA_033002965.1. NCBI lineage: Eukaryota > Viridiplantae > Streptophyta > Magnoliopsida > Piperales > Piperaceae > Piper > Piper betle. The sequence continues at coordinate 10,213 of JAURVB010007176.1, forward strand.
AAGTTAAAACTAGGGGGTGTAAACGATCGAAGCCGAGTCAAGCATCATTTTGTTCATGTTCACTTTATTTTTAAACTAGTTTGCGTAAGCTTGATTTATTACCAGGTTATATATTTTGAGTCGATCTCCAGTTGAACATTTACTTACTTAAGTTTGGTTAGTGTTTAATTAAATATGAGTTGATCTGAGCTGAACAAAATAGTTTGACTTGATTATATTTTAATAAGTGGTAATTTTCCAACATTTAATAGTAACCTGTAAGTAGTACTAAGTAGTTATTAAAAAGTAATTTATAACTGCTACATGTATCAATTATTAAGAAGTAACTAATTAGTAACTAGTGAGTATGTATTGGTAATTTAGTCTCAATAAGTGTGATAAGTTTTATTTGATATATTTTACTTTGGAAAAAAAGTAATTAAGCGTAAGTATATGTATTGCTACTCTTAAATAAACTAAATAGTTAATACTTAAATAACATGCTAAGTACTAGCCATACTTTTTTTCAAGTAATTGATGATAGTATAAGAGTTATTTACTCGTATAAACAACTAGACATAAAAATATTATTACAATTGAGTCAAGCCGATTATTATATTGAATTCAAACACATCGAGGTTGAGTTTAGAGCCGAGCTGAGCTTAACACTTATTAGTTCAAGCTCTATTCACAGTTCAAAGAGCTATCCATTTCAAGTAGAGTTTTATCTCAATTACAAAATTAACAAGTATGAGTTTAAGCCAAATCGAGTCAAAATAAAATGCTTTCGAGTTGACTTGGCCTGTTTATATCTTTAATTAAAACCTCTCTCGATCGAAGAATTTCTTATTAAGTACCAAAAAACAACCGATGGCTTTACTTTTATATCGACTAATGTTATAAAAGTTGAAAAATATTAAGATGGGATTGTGAACGAGGGATTGTTCATTCATAGAAAAGGTTTAAGCCGTTTTCTCAGGTGCATAACACAACAAATATAAAATTACGAAATGCAAAATATTACTTAACAAGACCAAGCTTGACTGCTTTGTTGACGTATTTTGACCATATAATTTTTTAGAAAATATAATTAAACATGAACATTAATGCCTTACCAACACACACTCACCCTTTTGTAGAGTTCTTCATATATTGTTATCAACCAACCATATAATTTCTTTCTCAATCGTTCACAAATCATTTTCCTAGTCAAACAACCAAATTGTGTCAAAGTGCCCACCCACTAGGGAAATATTTTGTGATAGATAGATCAACATGAAAGACATCTCTCTTTGTTTGTGAAATAAAAACCAACAAGAAATGCTTATGCCAAACCATGAGTTTCTCTCCTCTCTCTCTCTCTCTCTCTTTCTCTCGCCAACTTGAAGTATATATCAGTATATAACTGTTAAAAGATTTTCCTCACCTCTTCGCCTTGCCTTACCATCAAACGTTGTTGCCGACGAGAAGACAAATCTTTGCTTCACACCTTGCCCTGTTCTCTATCCGCACAACACTACCAACATCGAAGTCGTATTGGCAACAAGGTAATACCCATCAAAACTTTCTCCTTTGCATTATCTTGGCGTGCAAGATCATGATATCTCCAAATCAAATGAGACAAAAATGGTTTTTGACAAATGAACAGTATTTCTTATCCTATTCTTAACTTACATTTGTGGATTTTTAATCTCTTTGGTTTTAAATTTAGCATAGTTATGGACTAGAAGAGTTTTGATGGCGTCAAATTGTTCTTGCAGAGCTACATAAATATGATGGCAATGATAATAATGACATCAAAGTAAAAAACAAACATCTAACAACGTAGCCCAAAGTGCAACATAATGGATATAAATTATCTTTTTAAAAATGGTTAACTAAGTTGAAGATCTATAGTCAATTCCTATTAATAAACAAGATCTTACAATACTAGGTATTAGACGTGGGACTAAGTTGAGGGATCTCACAATCCACCCACCTTAGAAAATTTTGTCGTCGAAATTCTTAAACTTAGCCCGTTGCTATCCCTAGCCAACATCCTTTTTGGCCTATGACTAGTAGCCTAACCAACATCAATAGTCCAACCCTATAAAACCTTAGCTTTGGGTTAGGGTTTTACTCGCTTCTAATTTTGACCGGTTTGGGCCAGTTTCGAATCTGTTCGAGTGAGTTCGAGCCAGGCCAGTTTTATATCATGAGTATGAGGCCTAGATGACTGTATGAGCATGTTATGTAGGTTGAATATGCTCGACATTCAGATGACATCTTCTGTCATGTTACAATAGATCATGAATTATTAGTGTATACATGAGGTATACAAAATTTTTGTATGTGTTAGTTAGGGTTTTAAGGCTAAATCTACACCGTTGCAATATTTAGTATTCGTTTGGAATTTTCAAGGTATTTCATTTACATGCATCTTAAGAATTTTGAACTACCGAATTAGCCCTATGGGCCTAACTTGATTTGAGTTGCAGATTTTCACCCAATTGAGTTCAGAGTTTCGAGACCCAATTAGCTTTCTCACCTCGATTACTGCCTACAGAGTCACTTTTAGGCCTCGAGTTAGTTTCAATTTTTATCTGTCTCGATCTGATCTTTTCGACAATATATATATGTATATATCATTGGTGGGCCCCATTAGGTCCACGAGTTATCGAGCTATTGAGATTGTGCCACATGGCAAGGTCAGAGCTGTCTACATCAGCCCTAGCTTTTTCAATGATTTTCCCTTAATTTTGGAGGATTTTCACTATTAGCGTCACCACCACTCTCAGCCGTTGCTGGTGAGTCTATGGTCCACTTCAGGCCATCAGACTAGTACCATCGTGACCGCCTTGTGGCTGGCTATCGATCCAGGTTTAGGTCCAACACCGGTGCCACCACAGTAGATGATTTTTCAATGATTTTCCCTTAATTTTGGAATATTTTCACTATTAGCATCACCACCACTCTCAGTCGCTGCTGGTGAGTTATGGTCTACTTCAGGCCACCGGACTAGTACCATTGTGACCCTCGTGGCTGGCTATCGATCCAGGTTTTGGTCCAACACTGGTTGTTTCCTCCACCACTGCCGCCTTTCTGGCTATTTTCCAGCTCTGGTGAGGCTGATCACCTCGACAGCTTCCCCTAATTGAGATCTTCATTTGGAGACCACCCACGATCACTGCAGTGGCCACGATTGCTGTTGGCGACGTCGCCACACCCGACGGCGATTTCTCCCTTTTCGGCCATTTTCCAACTAATTAGCGGTTGGACTTTGTCGGTTGTCACCACAAGCACCTTCTCTGTCCTCCCCCTATCAATCGCAATCGGCGGTAGCCTCTATTACGCCAAGATCAATGTTTTTCGGCAAAGGGATACCGCTTGCCAGATTACCCACATTCGCATCCGCCTGCCCACGTTCACATCAGCTGCCCGATCTTGTTCACTTGCCTGCCAACCTGTGCCCGAGTCCGCTAGTCCAAGCCCTTGTCTGCCGAACCGACCCAACCCACTCGACTTGGTTCACTTCAGCCTATTTGACTCAGTTCTCCATTTTCAGTTGTTTTCGGACCGTTTTCGTCCATTTCTCAACCATTTTCGGTTATTTGAGACACCCTATATTAGTTAAGATGCATATCCACATTATTTAGTATGTTTTGATGTTATGAATATTTTTCTTTATTTATTATTTATTTTATTTAGTTATTTATTTATTTGTTCATTATTATTCATTTCTTGTTATTTGTATATTTATTGATTATAATGCATGTTTATACAATTATTTATTATTATTAATGATATATTTACTTATTAATATTAGTTTTATTTATGTTTACTAAATTGTATTTATTTATTTATTTATCTATTTGTTTGTTTGCGAGTATGTTATTATTTATTTGTATTAATTATGTATTTCTGTATTTGATAGCTATATTATTATTATTATTATTACTATCCTGATTAATGAATATTAACTATTTTGTTTATTAAATTTTTATGTATTTATTTATTTAATTATTTATATGTTTACTAACATAAGTATATGTGATATTTACTCGTATTAGCTATGTATTATATAGTATAATTATATTATTATTTTATGATTAGAGTATTATTTATTTTCATGTATTTATTATTTGTCGATTTATGCATGAGTGTATTTATTTATTTATTTTTTATTAGTAATTTTTCGTACTATGTCTTGATTTGAGTGAAGAGTGTTTAGTTATAAGGTTATTTAACATTATTTTCTTTATTATGATGTATTGATGATGTGAGCATACACCTCCGACACGCATCATATAGAGATACCAGTATTTTACTTAGTAGTAGGTTTCGATGTAGGTTTCGGAGTCTGAGCTCGCCGTAGATGTGACGACATGCTTGGAGCTTGGACCACAAGTCTGTTAGGACTCTTCTCATCTTTATCGCTATAGTGTATTGTTGATTTAATTTTCAGATCATAAGACGTGTTAAATAGTTATTTCATTAGACCCCACTTAACATGAGCCGTTTAGAAGTATTTTATTTCTGGGATTAATAACTCTCGAGGATGAGATCCCTTGAGTTGTTTTCGAACTAAGATCCACTGCAAGTTGCCTTCGTGCCTATTATATAAATCCCTTTCCAGACTTATATATGATTTTATCGAGTTTTTAGTGGGACGAGAGATGGTGAAACCGACTCACACGTTCCATGATCGGGTGCACGTGTCTGTTCCAATAGGATCTAGATTAATGAGAGGGATGCTCTATTCCTGAGGGATCCTGATAACTCTGCATTTCATGTTCTATATACCTTGAGAAACTTGGAGGTTTACGAGTACTATTTAGTATAGCGCACATCCAAACATGTAGTCCAAAGAGTATTGAAGGTGGACTGCCTGGGAGTACTTGGCGTTCATGCTCAGGGCCAGAAGATATGTGGAGGAAATGAGAGGGCTTAGGATATACTGGTAGTCCTTAAGGATTCGAAAAAAATGAGAGAATGCCGATAGAGACATCAGTAGACCAATCAGTTCATAAAGCTACCAGGTTTGCAGCGTGGTGGCTCCTCAGTAGATGCTCTTATGGAGAGTTCAGTGAAAGTATATAATGATTTTGTTTTAAATGAGAGTCATCTCTTATTTGACAGTTTGATATTTAGTTATTTTCCAGACCAGTGACATCCTTTAGTGACATTTTTTATATTTTATATATATATATATATATATATATATATATATATATATATATATATATAAAGTCTTTTGTTCCTGATTCAGCTTTGGTGGGAAGACAGATTAACGCTACATAAAAACCATATGTAGTGACCGAACCCAAAGTACAACATAATGAGCCTAAGTCATCTCTTCAAAAGTGGTTAACCAGATTAAAGATGTATAACTTATTTTCACTTATAAATATGATTTTATCGTAATAGGTATTGGATGTTGCATTGAATTGAGGGATCTCACAAAAGATGAGCATATTGCTCCTCTAATTCAACCAAACAAGAGGCATGCATCATCTCTTCATATACAACAACAACCACTAAAACAACGTTGTCTTCCTTTTAAGCATCCAAATAAAATTAATCTTATTTATAGAGGTTGGATTGAATAGAAAAGCACATGAGCTCTCATGCACCCTTGTCAAATGAATTTGAACAATTAGACAAGTTTTGGGTTAATCTTTTTGTTTCTGTGTGTAAAATTATTTAAAGAAGATGAGGATCTTGTTGATAGTTAGAATGATGAAATTTGGATGAAAGTAGCATATAAATATCTAATAGAAATGACATATTAATCTTTTTTATATCCTATTTCTATCACTTCTCTTGCTTTGCTCGTAAGCAAACTGTTCTAAGTAAAAAAATTATTGGGTAAACTCGTTAGTTGGATGAATAAATATATGTAAAAATCTACAAGTTTTACATTGGATTCACTAAATAAATCTTGATCTTTGAGGCATTTGAATATATGTTGTATTCAGACATATGCCACATTCTCGTGCATGCAAGCAATTGTGCAAGTAATTGTGAGAGTGCAACTATAAATGTCTGAAATAAGATGCATGCTTGTAGAGTGTGAATGTTAGAGTGTGAATGTAAGGTACTTACCTTTGAATCCCTGTGGGTTAAATTTTGAAGCCAATAACACCTCAAAATGGTCATCCAATCACACAATCAACATTGATCAATAAAGAATATATAACTGCATAATATATAGCATACAATCTATTTTACACATAAAGACCAAGCTTGACTACTTCATTGACGTATTTGACTATATAATTTTTATTTTTAACAAATATAATTAAATATGAACATTAATGCTTTTCCAACACACACTTACCCTTTTGTAGAGCTCTTCGTATGTTGTTATCAAGCAACCATATAATATCTTTCTCAATCGATCATGAATCATTTTCCTTAGTCGAACAACCAAATTGTTTCAAGTGCCTACCGACTAGGGAAATATTTCGTGATAGATAGATTAACATGAAAGACATATGAACTCCCTCTATTTGTTCGTGAAATAAAAACCAACAAGAAATGTTTGTGCCAAACCATGACTCTCTCTCTCTCTCACTCACCAACTTGAAGTATATATCGGTATATAACTGTTAAAAGATTCTCCTTACCTCTTTATCTTCTCTTACCATCAAACATTGTTGGCGACGAGAAGGCAACGCTTTGCTTCACGCCTTGGCCTGTTCTCTATCTGCACAACACCACTAGAGTCGAAGTCGTATTGGCAATAAGGTAATACCCATCAAAACTTTATTCTTCGCATTATCTTGGTGTGCAAGGAACTCATGATATCCCCAAACCCAATGAGACAAGAGTGATTTTTGACGAGTGAACAATATTACTTATTCTTCCTCACCTTTCTTCCCCCCCCAGAATTTGTCTAACATAGTTTATTATTAATTCTAGTCAATCTCAGGAAGAAAGGACCGTCTTTAAGATTTGAAGAAGAAACAAATAAATCATTATTGTGTTTTGTGTGTAATTTTCTATATGCTGTATATGCAACAACAAGAAATCTTGGCAAATGAGGATCTCATTCATTTTTTTTAATAATGTGGAGGAGTTCTTAAGTTGTTCTTTACCTGTTAGTAATTGTGCAAGGCAGATTTTCACAAATGTTCAGGCGCCATATATAAAAAAGGTATATATTGTATATTGGCTAAGACTATTATTATTTGATCTCTGATCTTTAATAAATTGTGGTTTTTGGTGATTTATAGACCGGTTTTGTGAGTAGATTTTTTACTTGTTAATTCACTCTTAGTTGATTCAATGTTTGTTGAATGGAGGAGTGCATGTTATGGCCATCGTGGTGCATGCTATGTAGACTAATGTGGCTCAAAGAGAAAACATTTAGGTGGTGCTTCTCTATTCTTTCTTAAAATTTATCCATTTACTATTAAGAGTTTGTAATCATATCTATAAAAGCAGTTAGTGAATTACTTGTTTCCTTTTTGAATTATGGGATATCTCTCATTGTTGGTTTCTCTTTCATATTCTCTATTGATGATTAACAACGAATCTTGCCTATTTTTGTTTGTGTTCTTTGAGTCAGGCCAATTAATACACAAGCTGTAATCAAAATGAAAGTGTTTGCTCATTGCATTAGCAAAAGGTTTAAACCAAAATGTTGTCTCTTGCCTTTCCTACAAATGATCACCATCGGCCTGCTCACCATGACACCAGCAGTGAAATGACTTTTTGGTCTCAAATACCACCTCCCTAGGATGAATTTAGGACTGTCAACTCAATGCAGAGTAGTTCAACACCACCAATGAAGAACATGTCTAAAATGTTCTACAAAATCAAGATGTGCTTGAAGTTCAAAAATGGAGCATACCCATATGGTAACAACTGCACATTTGCCCATTGAGTTGAGGATCTCCGAAAGCCTGCACCCAAGAGGAAAAATATTATGAACACGCAGGGAGAACGTAACATGAGCAAAAACAATGTGGATATGTAGAGGATAATTTGGTTGAAGATATGCAAAAATTTTTACTGTAACGACTCGGCTTAAAGTGAAATGTAATGGATCTAAGTCATCTCCTCAAAAGTAATTTACCAAGTTGAAGATTTATAGTTTATTCTTACTTATAAACAAAATCTTTCCTGAGTAGGTATTAAATATGAAACTAAGTTAAAGGATCTCATAATCCACCCACTTTAGAAAATTTTATTTTTGAAATTTTTACACTTAACCCATTGCTAGCCCTAGCCTATGTGACTTCCTTGGCCCATGACCAATAGCCTAGAAAACAACCTTAGTCTAACCCACCATCTCACACGAAATTAGGTTGCTATGATATCTAGTCCAAAATTCAATATAATAAGTCTAAGTTATCTCTTCCAAAGTTGTTAATCAAGATTTTACTTAAGTAGGTATTACATGTGAGACTAAATTTAGAGATTTCACATTTACAATGGGGTTAGGTGTCCATATAGTGATAGATGCACCTTCCTGCATCATGATCCTAACAGAGTTCTTGGGAAGAGGCTAGCTTTTGGTGTTAAAACCAATCCTGTGGTTGGAGATATGGAGACGAAGATAGTAAACCATTTGGAGCAATTTGGAGGATTTCCCACAAAAAGTGGATTAGAAGCCATTCAAAAGCCTTCACTTCCGAAAACCAAATTTTGTAATATGTAGGAGATGAATGGAGAATGCCCATATGGTGATAAGAGCCACTATGCTTATGGAATATTAGGTAACAATTTTATTTATTAACTTACATTTTGTGGGGTTTTTATCTCTTTGGTTTTAAATCCAGCAGAGTCATGGACTAGAAAAGTTTTGATGGTGTCAAACTGTTGTTACAGAGTTGTATGAATATGATGACAATGACAATGAAGTAGAAAACAAATATGTAACAACCAAGCCTAAAGTGAAACATAATGAATATAAGTTATCTATTCAAAAGTAGTTAACTAAGTTGAAGATATATAGTATATTACTACTTATAAACATGATCTAACCCTAATAAGTATTAGATGTGAGACTAAGTTTAGGGATCTTACAATCCACCTACCTTAAAAATTTCATCCTCGAAATTTCTAGACTTGGCGTGTTGGTATCCTTAACCCACGTCCTTACCTGGCCTGTGAGCAGTAGCCTAGCCAACATTCATAGTCCAACCCACCATCTGACATGTAACTAGGTTGCTCTGATTCTATCTATAACGACCTAGCCTTAAATGCAACATAATGGGCATAAGTTGTTACCTTGAAAAAACTAATTAAGTTGAAGATCTATAGTATATTATCACTTATTCACATGATCTTACCTCAATAGGTATTAGATGTTGTACTGAATTAAGGGTTCTCACAAGACATGAGCATATTGCTCCTCTAATTCAACCAAAGAAGAGGCAGGCATCTTTTCTTCATACACAATAACAACCACTAAAACAATGTTGTCTTCCTTGTAAGCATCCAAATAAAATTATTCTTATTTATAGAGGCTGGGTTGAATAGAAAAGCACATGAGCTCTCATGCACCCTTGTCAAATGAATTTGAACAATTACACAAGTTTTGGGTTAATCTTTTTGTTTTTATGCGTAATATTATTTACATAAGGTGAGGGTCCTGTTGATAGTTAGAATGATAGAATTTGGATAAAAGTAACATATAAATATCTAATAGAAATCAGAAGTGGCATATTACTCTTTTTTTATATCCTATTCCTATCATTTCTCTTGCTTTGCTCGTAAACAAACTGTCTTGAGTAAAAAATTATTGGGTAAACTCATTAGTTGGATGAATAAATATCTGTAAAACTCTACAAGTTTTACATTGGATTCACTAAATAATTCTTTATCTTTGAGGCATTTGCATAAGATGCATGCTTGTAGAGTGTGAATGTAAATTATTTACCTTTGAATCCTTGTGGGTCAAATTTTGAATCCAGCATAACAGCGAGTTTTGATGGCATCAAAGTGTTCTTACAGAGTTGCATAAATATTATGACAATGACAATGAAGTAGAAAACAGACATATAATGACCTAGCCCAAAGTGAAATATAATGGGTATTAGTTATTTCTTCAAAAGTAATTAACTAAGTTGAAGATGTATAGTCTATTACCACTTATAAACATTATCTTACTTTAATAAGTATTAGATGTGAGACTAAGTTTAGGGATCTTACAATCCACCCACCTTAAAAAATTTCATCCTCAAAATTTTTAGACTTGGCTTGTTGGTAACCTTAACCCACATCCTTATCTGGCCTGTGAGCAGTAGCCTAGCCAACATTCATAGTACAACCCACCTTCTAACATGTAACTAGGTTGCTCTTATTCTATCTATAATGACCTAGCCTAAAATGCAACATAATGGGCATAAGTTGTTTCTTTGAAAAAATTAATTAAGTTGAAGATCTATAGTCCATTATCACTTATACGCATGATCTTACCTCAGTAGGTATTAGATGTTACACTGAATTGAGGGATCTCACAAGACATGAGCATCTTGCTCCTCTAATTCAACCAAATAAGAGGCATACATCTTTTCTTCATACACAATAACAACCACTAAAACAACGTCGTCTTCCTTGTAAGCATCAAAATAAAATTAATCTTATTTATAGAGGCTAGATTGAATAGAAAAGCACATGAGCTCTCATGCACCCTTGTCAAATGAATTTGAACAATTAGACAAGTTTTGGTTAATCTTTTTGTTTTTGCGCATAATATTATTTACAGAAGATGAGGGTCCTGTTGATAGTTAGAATGATAGAATTTGGATGAAAGTAGCATATAAATATCGAATAGAAATGAAATATTACTCCTTTGTTTATTTCCTATTTCTATCATTTTTCTTTCTTTGCTCGTAAACAAACTGTCTTGGGTAAAAATTTATCGGGTAAACTCATTAATTAGATGAATAAATATATGTAAAAAATCTACATGTTTTACTTTGGATTCGCTAAATATATCATGGTCTTTGAGGCAATTGCGTGTATGCTGTAGTTAGACTCATATACCACATTCTTGTGCACGCAAGCAATACTGAGAGTGCAACTTCAAATGCCTGCAATAAGATGCATGCTTATAGAGTGTGAATGTAACGGTACTTACCTTCGAATCCCTGTGGGTCAAATTTTAAAGCCAATAACACCTCAAAATGGCCATCCAATCACACAATCAACATTGATTAATATAGAATATATAATTGCATAATATATAGCATTCAACCTATTTTACCCATAAAGGCCAAGCTTGACTACTTTGTTGACGTATTTTGACCGTATAATTTTTATTTTTAACAAATATAATTAAATATGAACATCAATGTCTTTCCAACCCACACTTACCCTTTTGTAGAGTTCTTCATATGTTGTTATCGAGCAACCATATAATATTTTTCTCAATCGATCATGAATCATTTTTCCTAGTCGAACAACCAAATTGTTTCAAGTGCCTACCGACTAGGGAAATATTTCATGATAGGTAGATGAACATGATAGACATATGAACTCCCTCTTTTTGTTCGTGAAATAAAAACCAACAAGAAATGTTTATGCCAAACCATGACTCTCTCTCTCTCTCGCTTGTCAACTTGAAGTATATATTGGTATATAACTATTAAAAGATTCTCCTTGCCTCTTTACTTTCCCTTACCATCAAACATTGTTAGAGATGAGAAGACAATGCTTTGCTTCACGCCTTGGCCTGTTCTCTATCTGCACAACACCACCAGCGTCGAAGTCGTATTGGCAATAAGGTAATACCCATCAAAACTTTATTCTTCGCATTATCTTGATGTGCAATGAGATCATGACATCCCCAAACTCAATGAGACAAGAATGATTTTTGATGAATTAACAATATTTCTTATCCTTCCTCACCTTTTCTCCCCGAAAATTTGTTTGACATAATTTATTGTTAAGTCTAGTTGATCTGAGGAAGAAAGGATCGTCTTTAAGATTTGATGAATAAACAAATAGATCATTATTGTGTTTTGTGTGTAATTTTCTATATGTTGTATATGCAACGACAAGAAATCTTGGCAAATATGCATCTCAATTTTTATTTTTATTTACTATTGTGGAGGAGTTCTTAATTTGTTCTTTACCTATTGGTTATTGTAACACCCCAAATCCGGTTCACGCTCGTGAACCGAACCGGCATGTTACAGGCCCCGGTTAGGTCGCCTAATCCGAACCTAACTCATGCGGATCCAATCTCGGCGTCTTAAGATGAAGATACGATCCGTCATGAATGAATAAATGCACAAAATCCTAACATGGTACTACATGAATGACATGCAAATTAAATTTCACACCATCACAATTACGAGCAAAATCGATGAAAATTCGGAAGTATAACTGACAAAGTCTCCCCTAAAAGTGTAATTATGGGCCCACCCTGTCAAAATAATGTATATACAAATATATCGGCATACATTAACAATCACACAGAATCTCATTTATAACGTATTCATTCCGAAACTTGGGTCTCAACCCACTACGCTTCCGCTGCGCATCTCTGATCATATTTTGCATTCTGTTATCGTGTCTTAGCATTTCATTCACATCATATCATCATGCTCAAACATGGTTATTATGCGTGACATATTTTCACAAATGTTTAGGCGTCCTATATAAAAAGGGTATATAATGTATATGGCTAAGACTATTATTGCTTGATCTCTGGTCCCTAATATATTGTGGTTTTTGGTGATTTATAGATCTGTTTTATGAGTAGAATGTTTACTCGTAATTCACTCTTAGTTGATTATGTGTTTGTAGAATGGAAGAGTGCATATTGTGGCCATTGCGGTGCATGTTATCTCGCTTAATATCGCTGAGAGAGAAAATGTTTAAGGAGTGCTTCTCTTTCTTTTCTTGATATTTATATATTTACTGTTAAGAGTTTGTGATCATATCTATAAAATAAAATGGTGAATTAGTGTAAGATAAATCAACTTAGTCCCGCATCTAATACCTAATAGGGTAAGATTCTGTTTATAAGTGAAAATGTATCATAGATCTTGAACTTCGGTTAACCATTTTTGAAGAAATGACATAGCCCATTATGTTATAATTTGGGTCGAGTTGTTGTAAATGTATCAGAGCCTGTTAGGGACGTTAACTAGGCTGCCCGTTATGGGCAAAAGAAGGTCGTGGGCTGGGGTTAATAATGGGTCAATTGTAGAAATTTTGAGGACAAAATTTCTTTAGGTGGGTTGATTGTACTTAGTCACACATCAAATACATATTGTGGTAAGATCTTGTCAATAAATGAGAATGAACTATAGATTTTTAACTTAATTAACCACTTTTGAAGAGATGACTTAAGGTCATTATGATGCATTTTGGACAAGGTCGTTACAATTAGTTACTTCCTTTTGAATGGTGGGATATCCTTCATTGTTGGTTTTCCTTTCATATTCTATATCGATGATTAGCTACTAATCCTATTTATTTTTGTTTGTGTTCTTTGAGTTAGGCCAATTAGTACACAAGCTGAAATTAAAATGAAAGTGTTTGCTCATTGTGTCAGTAAAAGGTTTCAACCAAAATGTTGTCTCTTGCCTTTCCTACAAATGATCACCATCGACTTGCTCACCATGACACCAGCAGTGAAATAACTTTTTCGCCTCAAATACCACCTCGCTAGAATGAATTTAGGAATGTCAACTAATTGCAGAGCAGTACAACACCACCATTGAAGAACATGTATAAAATGTTCTACAAAATCAAGATGTGCTTGAAGTTCAAAAGTGTTTGCTCATTGCATTAGTAAAAGGTTTAAACAAAAATGTTGTCTCTTGCCTTTCCTACAAATGATCACCATCGGCCTGTTCACCATGACATCGGCAGTGAAATGACTATTTGGCCTCAAATACCACCTTACTAGGATGAATTTAGGAATGTCAACACAATGCAAAGCAGTACAACACCACAAATGAAGAACATGTCTAAAATGTTCTAGAAAACCAAGATGTGCTTTAAGTTCAAAAATGGAGCATGCCCATATGGTAACAACTTCACATTTGTCCATAGAGTTGAGGATCTTCGAGAGCCCGGCTGGAAAAATATTATGAACATGGAGGAAGAACGTAACATGAGCAAACATAGCATGGATATGCAGAGGATCATTTAGTTGAAGATATGCAGAAATTTTTACAATGGGGTTATATTTCCATATGGTGATAGATGCACCTTCTTGCATTCATGATCTTGAGAGAGTTCTTGTGGAGAGGCCAACTTTTGGTGTTGAAACCAATCCTGTTGTGGCTGGTATGAAGGCAAAGATAGTAAACCAATTGAAGCAATTTGAAAGATTACCTGCAAAAGGTGGATTAGAAGCCTTCACTTCCATAGACCAAACTCCCTAACATGTTGGAGATAAGTGGAAAATGCCCATATGGTGATAAGTGTCACTATGCTCATGGAATATCAGGTAACAATTTGATGTCTTAACTTACATTTTGTGGGTTTTTAATCTCTTTCGTTTTAAATTCAGCGTAGTCATGGACTAGAAGAGTTTTGATGGTGTCAAATTGTTCTTATAGAGTTGCGGAAATATGATGACAACGACAATGAAGTAGAAAATAGACATGAGCATCTTGCTTTAATTCAACCAAACAAGAGGAAGTGAGCATTTCTTCATATAGAGCAACAACCACTAAAACAACGTCATCTTCCTTGCAAGCATCCAAATAAAATCAATCTTATTTATGGAGGCTGGATTGAATAGAAAAGCATGTGAGCTCTCATGCACCCTTGTCGAATAAATTTGAACAATTAGACAAGTTTTGGGTTAATCTTTTTGTTTTTGCGCATAATGTTACTTATAAAAGGTGAGGGTACTGTTGATAGTTAGAATGATAGAATTTGGATGAAAGTAGTATATAAATATCAAATAAAAATGAAATATTACTCTTTTGCTTATATCCTATTCTTGTCATTTTTCTTGCTTTGCTTGTAAACATCTGGGTAAAAATTTATCGGGTAAACTCATTAATTAGATGAATAAATACATGTAAAAAATCTACATGTTTTACATTGGATTCACTAAATATGTCATGGTCTTTGAGGCATTCGCATGTATGTAGTAGTCAGACTCATATACCACATTCTCGTGCACGCAAGCAATTGTGAAAGTGCAACTTCAAATGCCTGCAATAAGATGCATGCTTGTAGAGAGCGAATGTAAAGTATTTACTTTTGAATCCCTGTGGGTCAAGTTCTGAAGCCAAGAACACCTTAAAATGGCCATCTTATCAGTAAAACATATATAACTGCATAATATATAG
The DNA here is from genome assembly GCA_033002965.1 of Piper betle. Taxonomy (NCBI): domain Eukaryota; kingdom Viridiplantae; phylum Streptophyta; class Magnoliopsida; order Piperales; family Piperaceae; genus Piper; species Piper betle. The sequence continues at coordinate 25,452 of JAURVB010007176.1, forward strand.
CATACAACCTATTTTCTTAAAGTTTTCTTGAATTAGATAACAAGTAAATGGGACAATTGATTAACACAGAGTACAAGAATCAGTACCGTCATTCTATTCGACTCATGGCTTGAGTATTTAGGTTTTCAGTTCATGGTAATAGCTGCAGAACAACCAGGGCCCCAAGAGATATGGTATTTCATAATATCTGCCCAACAGATTATAAAAATGATTAGCCAAGTGTTTACTATCTCAAACTCTTCACCTCCACAATCTAGATCACTGTGAAAACGACCAATGTATTGTTGTGATGTACTTCTGTACCATATAACCAAAAAAGACAGCATCAATTGTTGTCATGTTGAATTAGAAAGCCAACCGTATTCGATCCGACAATAGAGATCAGTCTGTGCCCCATAGAGCAACAGTCCCCATCACAATGCATTGACAACTCTTTCACAGATGACTACAGGATACAATGATCTGCTGGGTCGATCCAGAGTTATGGCCCAAGATGGACTTCCATGTTAAAAGTGGGCAAATCTCTAGGCAGCACCATGAAAATTTTGCTTCTTGAAAATGATGGGGGAGAGCAAAAAGCTATCTCTTCCTTTGCTTACTTGTGCTAGCCCCTGCTGATCCATCAGAAACACCGGCATTAACAACAGCTAAAGTTGTGCTTCAAGCTTGTGACCTTTCGCAGATGCTTTCACCTTCCTGGCTACCTGTTGCTTCATTACTTTCCTTTCTGCTGTGGACAAGATTCCATCCCAAAGCACCCCCCCCCACCGAAAACGCAGCAGTATTATTCCACTGAACTTACCACAGATTTTCTCAAGCATCACAAACTTCCCGACTGCATGTAATACAATGATTCGCTCCAAGCATGGTTTACTACTTTCTCAACAAGATCCAATAAAAAGTGAGCAGCGACCTCCTTTGTTTAGAAGGATTTGCTACCTGGGGAACAAACCAATCTTTCTTGAAGTCGCAGCTAAAAAATATGAGCAGAGAGTAAGGTTACCACCATCCCCAAACAGCATTTCATGAAGTGCAGTGTATGCTGAATCCTGTATGTCTGGCACATTGCTATCCATCATCTTTAATATACCAGGTATCACATCGTACTTCAGAAATTCCCGTATGCGTGGTTCACCACCAGAGCAAGCAAGCTTCATTAACAAAAATGCAGATTCAGATCTGGTTTGTGATTTTTCGATCGAGCCATTCTGCAAGTGTGATGCTAGACCTTCTATTAGTGGGCTGTCAAGTATAGTTGCACGAATTCCGGGTTCCCCAACTTTTTCTACAATAGGTATGAGATTCTGTAGTGCTTCTAAAACTTGCTCAGTATCACCTTGAACAATCTTATGGACAAGAGGTTCAAATGCATGCACTTTTGGTGACAAGGGATCATTTTTGCCAGGTAAAACAAACCTTTCCAAGTTATGCCTCGCATGCCATGGCAAGAGATTCAGTATTCCAGGTCGAAGATGGCCTTTCAACTGATAGAATGTCTTAAGCAAGATCATTACATGATGTTGAGAAACATCAGACCCTTCCTCGATGAGTTCAACAATCTTCTTGTCCACATCTGACTCAATGATCTTCTCTACAGCGTGTACCTTTCCTGCTATGGCTATTGACATTAGAGTTGTATGAACAATTTCATGCCACTCTTCTGAATCTTGTCCAAGCAAATTTGCCAAGTGCATAATAGGTATTCGTGGGAGAATTTTATTTAATATTTCATGGTTTCCACATTCTGCTATCTTGGCAACAAAAGCAGATATTGTAGTCTGAAACAGAGGATCATCTGATGTTTCAAGTAAGCCAGTGAGCTTGTCAATAGCACCTTTAGCTTCAAGAATATAAACATATTTGTGGTAGTCATACTTGACAAATATGTATGTTATTGCCCTGCTGGCGAAACTATAAGGCCCTCGGATTCTTTTGTGATCAGACCAAGTATTCTAGGACCGAGGATACCACCAAAACTTGAGCGACTTGCCTCAAGTTCAGAGATAGATTTACTAGCCATGAGAGCCTCAACAGTAGCATCTAATGCTACAATGATCGGCTTTTCTTCTAACATTTGTAGAACATGTATGATTTTCTCTTCAGCAAGCTCTTTTACTGTTTCTTTACCAAAAACTAAGAGCCATGGAGCAGCCAGAGCAGCTCCCTCAGGAGAAGAATCAAACAACAAAATTTCTATGGCAACATGTACCTTTGCGTTGAGATAGAGAGAAACCATATCATGCACATGGTACATTGAATAAGAGTCACTTTTTGACACAGGGTAGCCTTCGACAAGCTTACACATAATCAATGGAAATATGTTTTCTAGGCCAAGGACAGTCCAGAGGGCCTCAATTCAGGCTTCAGGGACTGGTTCTGCCCAAGAAAGAGCTGCCATGACCATGAAAAGTTTTCTTGATTCATCAGGCATTACCCCTAAACTAAATTCAAGTGATCCAAAGACCGTCAATGAATTTTCACTTTCTTTTTCATTCACATAAGACAATGGACCTGGCGCGCATGTAGCATAGGTTGTCAAATTGCATATTGCCTTTTCCCATTTTTCAGCTCTAGTTTCCTTCCTTAGAGCCTTAACCATGACAGCAACCGTGAGGGGATGGTGGCCACAGCTATCCAGTAAGATCTCTGCAATACTTTGCTTAACAAATTACCAAATTTCAGATCTTCACACAAGTGACATGGAAAAAAATTAAAACAGATAGAACAGCTACTTTTATAAGGAGTAAAAGATGCTGTCTGACTATCTGAAGAAGCTCATCAACACGGTAATATTTCTTATGTAAAATTCAAAAAAAGAAATAAAAATCGATGATTGAATGCAAGGTCTGTTAGATTTATGAACTGTGTCTTATAAATCACAGACATCAAAAAACGTTAGCATCATTATTTAGAACACAGCAAGACCCCTTAAATAGTACAATTTGATTTTTGAAAAAAAAAAACTTTAGTGTTAATGTCAAGACAAGGGCCATGCTCAAAATTCCCTAATCTAACAAGTCACCCAGCTTACACTAACTGGTATGCATCAAGAACTGGTAAACCCATTACGAATCGGGGAAATGAAGATCACTTATAGCAACAAAAAGAGCTATCATTTTAAAAATTATAAATAAAAAAATGAGCCAGCTACTCTGAAAGATACCATGCTTCAAATTTGTAAATTCTTCGAATAACTAGTTATTTTCAATAGTTTTTTGAGGAGAAATTAGTAACATACAAAAAATGAGGCCAACATTTTGGGTTTAGTTCCTCCTTAACAGCTAAAATTTAACCAGAAAGAGTTAAATAGCATGATTTTTTTAGTTTGATTAGTCAATCCTAATCTAATCAAACAGTGGCAAGAGGCATCTACCTTTGTAAATGTTCATATTTACTGCTTACAAATTGTTGCTGCATGTAAATGAAATTTTAGCGTTGTTAAGAAATCAGCAAGCCTTTCTTGTAGCTTAAGCATTTAGGTGAAATGGTTAACTCATAAATCATCAACCTAAGATTGAAAAAAAATGTTTTTTTTCATATCGGCAACTCTACAGTTTTAAGTAGGCTGTGATGGAGAAGTACATATTTACTGATTTCTTTGATGTCTTCTTTGAATATTTCCACCTTTTCTGCTTCTGTAACTTCATAGACAGCTTCATTCCTTGTAGTAACCAAATATCGACAATCATTATCATATGCAAACCTCTCCACAATGTCTTGTTTCCAGACATCATTAAGTAAAGCTAAGTCCTCTTTCCGGTCAACGCCTCCTGAAGCAAGTAGCATACTTCTTCAAGATCCGGAGCTGAATCATTTGCAAAATTTTTCTTAAAACAGTCTGTAAATTTTTTGGCCAAGCGTTTATGGTATTCTGCTTTGCTTCCATCACAACCAGCTCTGCTACACCACTGTCCAAGCACAAGTTCAACAGATCCATCAACAAATTTCATCGGTAAATCTGATGCTACTTGACGAGCTAAACATGATTAGGCAACAATCAGAATTGCTCTGTGATAATTATCTTCATCTCACGTGATGACATTTGTTTGAAATTGGGTAACCTTTTTCTGCATTGACTTTTAAGAGAACTGGTAAACTTTTGGCAGCGGATTCGATAATCTTCTCCACATCATCAGACATCCTCTGAGATTCAAGCCACCAGTTCAAGTCATCACGAATTGAATGCACCATTTTCACAAGACGCCACACAACTTTCGCAAAATTTTTTGCCTTACTCTTCGAGACAAATTTCCTTGCCTTGCTAATATTCAGATGCAACCTTTCGACAAGAACATTCAGGCTTTGAATTTGATGTTCTAGCTTTGGATTATGAAGCTTGGAGACAAGTTTTTGCATTATTCTGCGCATCAAGTTCTCAAGATCATATACAAATTCTTCCAAACTTCGAATTTTTAATGGAGCTTCTTCAAGATTTCTAGAGGCTTGTTCTAATGCGCTAACTGCACAAACCATACTAACAACAATTTGGGCCGCCGAAGAAACCACGTGTAAGGAATCCATAACTGCGCGGTTTTCAGTAGTAAACAACTGTCTGCCACAACTCTTCCCCGAACATTGAATCCACAGTAGCCAATACCAACATCAAGCAGAGAAAATAAATGAAGAAGTCCATTCCATGTGCTATATACTTCATTACCACCTATAGGAAACCATCTTGATAATTGGTGAACCAATAAGAAGAATCTCCCCCAACACCTCCAGTTTTGCAGCCGGAAGCAAAAACAGCAAACAGACCTTGTACACCTAAATGAGCACACTTTATTGCAATCACTAAGTAACAAAATCTCCATTTTGGAAGCTGGAAGTTTGAGAAAATCACTTTGTACAGTTTCAAATACCTAAAAGACGGCAAACTTCTCAACAAAATTCGTAACTCCCATCATCTCTAACATCCAAAACAACGCTTCTGGAATCAGAATCCGAAAAAAACTAAAATCCAGCATATTTTACAGTGAAGACCCTTCAAAACAATGAGCCAAGCAATAAGCATAATATCTTCTCCTTCCATTTCGGCCGAGGCCAACTTCCCAGTTCATCCAACAGAGCCCAAAACGACAATTGAACTCCTATGCTGATACTAAAACATCAATCTTCCCACACAAGAACGGCAAAAACAAGTTGAAGAGACCAAGGAGCTAAGAATGAACAGCTCTTACCACAAAGACGTGCAACTTGAGAGATGAACATGATCAGACTACAAGGTGATAGTCTCCAAGTTAAAGACCAAGAAAAGAGACACCCGACTTAAGCTCATCTATGGGAACCATTAGTCAAAACGGGCATGCCCAGATATCAAACTTGGGTGGTTGAGTGCAACTTTTTTATTATTATCAAGAATTGTCGTTGAATGAATACTTAGGAAGTTGTGACGCATGTGCCATATCTGGATTGTTGGATTGACCATTGAGTTGAGCAGTTCACCATGTCAAAAAAAAAAAGGATTATAATTTTCATAATTTGGCAAAGTCTAAGATAATATCGAAATTGGGTTGGAGAGTCGTGACAATATATATAGTGGGTGGGCGTCAACGTCCGAATTTGTCTGTCAGACCGAAGTTCGAAGTATATTCGATCAAATTTGACCGACCGAATTAAAACAAATTAAATATGGATATTTTTTTGTCTAACCAAACGACCGACCGAGTGTTCGATATTTTATATCAATAATATAATATCTTCAACAATTATAAGGCTAATATTATAGTTTATAAAAATTTTAAAATATAATATATAGTAAAATTAATTAAGTTTATACACAAAATTTAATATTTAATATCTAAAATAACAAAAAATGACATATATAGAAAAAGATAAAAGTCACTCTTATATTTAGGAATTTAGAACTATACATTCACATTAATAATCATATCAAACCACTTACAATTTAATTAGCATATTCTCAATTTTTAAAGTCAAACAAAAAATAATCAATATATAAAAACTTTAAAATAATCATTGACATCAAAATATATTCCAATATTACATATACTTCAAAGATAAAATATTTTACTAGTTAATTCTTCATCCAATGTAACTCACCTACATGAAAAAAATACAAAAAAGTTAATTACTCGTATTTTTTGTCTTCTTCATTTTAAAATTAGGATATTTCCCTTTAATATTCTTTCATAAATAAATAGTTCCATAACTTCTAGTTCGCTCTGTAAAACCCGTGTCCCAAGTTAGGGTTTTATAGTCCAAACCGGTCGGTTCAACTGTTATTTTTGAGTCGAATAAAATTATTTTAGGCCAAATAATATATTAGGACACGTTATAGGGTAGAATTATTAGTTATAGCACATGTCACTTGGATGTTTTGGTGTTTATTTTATTTTATGAGATTTTTCCTTATTTTTTGGATTTTTTGAAGATTTTATTCCGAGTTAGTTATTATTCTTGACTCGAGCCGGTATTGAGTCAAGTCTTATTTACGAGTTTGCCAACGATCATTTTTCCCCCAAACCCTAGCGCCGTCGCCAACGCCATCCCGCCACCGATCGACGCCGCCCCGCCCAACCGTACCATCACCGTGACATCTCGACCACCCTCAGCCACCGACAAGCCGTCGTTGTAACACCCCGTTTCGGCTCACCCGTGAACCGACCCGGAAATGTCACCGGCGACCGAACCGTTCGCTAATCTACTGGGTTCGGTTAAGCTGACCAGGATCTGCTCTCGGCGTTTTAAGATGGAGATGCAAACATGAGATGCATGAATGGGAACAATTGGGTTCTAACGCGGTCCTACATGCATGCTATGATATGTAAGCAAAATAAAACCATTCAATAGGCAAGAAATTTAAATAAAAATTCGTTAATTTTTACGGAAAAATGGACAGAATCTCCCCTAAATGTGCAATAGGGGCCAACCTGTCCACAACAAGGGTATATAAATATTTTAGCAAAATACGATAAAACATAACAATCTACCATGGCATTCAGTCATTATCTCTTTCATTTCGGTTGAACCGAGCCTGAACTCCAAACTCACTACTCATTCACATCTATCCGTTCATTTCATAACACGCAATTCATCCAAGCAAACACATCAAAATTATCATTCACATAGCATTAACACATCATCATTATACATTACACGCGGCAGGTACATGTGTGCACGGTTCCGTGCTGCTCCTCCGCAGTCCCGACAGCTTTCATCGCTCGCATTCCTCACCTACATATATATAGAAAAACCGTCAGTAACGAGTGTTACCGGCCCGAAAAATAACTAATATCAATCTGGCACAGGAGAGCAAACTCTCCTGTTGAATGAAAACCATATACTTCCTCAAGAACTCTCATCAGGGCACCTATGGGAGCCGTCGCCCTCGGGTCGACAGCGTCCCCCTTTCTTTCTCATTCTCATACCTTGGCCATTTCTCTATTGCTTCTCGCATCAAATCTCATTCCTTTCCGCCCTCTGCACCTTCCATATTACTCCTGGCCTTGAGTACGAAGGCCGAGCACTCTCAGGCAGTCGCCTTTAGTACCCTTTGAAACCACAAGTCTAGACATGCGCTGCAATGCAGTACCCGTGAACCTCCACACTTCTCCGGGTTTGAGGAACTCAAAGGTGGAGTTGTCAGGATCCCTCGGGAATGAAACGGCTCGTACACCATTCCAGAGCCCACTATCGACTCACACGTGCCCGCTCGCGTAGCACGGTAGTCGGATTTCCCTCATTCAATCTCTCACAAAAACGCGAAAACTATACATATATATAGGTCTGGGTTGGGATTTATACAATAGGCCCGAAGGCATCGTGAGCTGGATCTGAAGTTCGAAAACAAACTCGAGGGATCTCATCCTCGAGGGTTATTAATCCGGCAAGATCTGTTGGCTAAATGGCCCGAGTTAAGTGGGATCCGATAAAATGCCACTTAACTCGTCCTGCACATGATAAATCAAATACACAATAGAGTAGCGTAAAAACAGAGAACGAGTCCTAAACGGACCTGGTAGAAGCTCCAAACGGGTCCACGCGCCTAGGCGGCGAGCTCCTACACCGTACCTACACAATCAAGCTAAAAACTAACGCCCGCATGATGAATCACACATCCTATAGCATGCACACACAATCAACACAATCACGCATCAATCAACACACATCAACCTATATCAATTCTAGCAAGTCTACTTAGGCTAGTTTGCATTAGATCATGATCATTACCTAGTTACCCTAATTAGTTTCTTAGCCTCCATTTTTAACACCACTCAATCAAACAAATTTCATATTTTATCCTTAATCAAATTTACATTTATATATATTATTATAACACACAATTCACCAATCCTAGCATGCAATTCTAATAATCAATACTTTCAAATAATTAAGTTGAAATAAATTATACCTCGCGTCGTCGAAAATCGGCGACGGCTAGGGTTTCCGTTTCGTGGCTCGAAACTCGAATTCGGCACCTAGCGGCGTCCAAAGTCCGATCAGATTGGACCGGGTGCGTTCGGCGGATGATCCGGCGAATTTCCCACGAATCCAATTTTCCGGCGGTTTCGGTCCGGTTTTCCGGATTCGGTTTTCCGACGATGATTCGGGACGGGGCAATCAGGGGGTCTATCGGCACCAGCTCGACGAGCTTGGTCCGATGGTGGTGTCAAACAAAGCAGCCGGGGCGGCGATGGCTGTGGCGATGGCTTCGGCGGTGGCGTCGAAAATGGGTGGCGGCGGCGGCGTGCTCTGATCGGGGCTGCGGCCGGCCTCGACGGCGGTCGGGATGATGGGGGAAATGTCGGCGACGGTGAGAGGGTGAGACTGGTGGTCACGGTGGCAGCGACGGCGACCGAACGGCGGCGGAATCCGGCTCGGAGTGGCGACGGCCGAGGCGGTTTCGTGGGGCAATTCCGGCGTCGTGGCGGCGAGACGGTGGCCGGGGTTGGTCGAGGCGGCACGACGACGGCACAGCGGGGCGGGGCGGCGTTGATCAGCGGCAGTGCGGCGTCGACAGCGGCGGCAGCGACGACGACAGTGGGCGGCGCGGCTAGGGTTTGGACGGGGAAGATGTCGGGAGGGAGAAAAACCCTCCTAGTGGCAAACTCGTAAATAAGTATTGACTCGATTCCTACTCGAGTCAAAATAATAACTAGTTCGTAATAAATCCTAAAAAAATCTAGAAAAATATGGAAAAATTCCATAAAATAAAACAAACACAACAACATCCAAATGGCATGCTCTATAACTAATAACCCACCCGAATATAATCCAACGCGTCCTAATGCGTTATTCGGCCTAAAACTATTTCTACGATCAAACATATAAAAGAAAAAAATACTGCATACTTTCATATATTCTGATAACTCATCTCTCACCATCTCCTCGACGTTATCATCATATATTCCGGTACACCTGACTCTCATCGCTCATAACTCACGGCTGGCCTCGACTCAGCACGCGGTTCATGAAACTGACTCGACTCGAACCAACGGTTGAACCGACTGGTTCGGTAACGTAAAACTCTGACTCGAGTCACGGGTTTTACAGTCGTGACGCCGAAGGCAAGCGCCGGATGAGGGCAGGCAGGCGGCGGAGGCAGGGCGTCTAAGGGCGGGTGGGTAGGGTGGCAAAGGCAGGCGTGGCAGAGGGATTACGCTGCTCGCAGAGAGCAGTGGAGGTAGGTGGCCGCGGAGGGGGCAGGTGGTGGCGGAGGGGATCGTTGCGCGCAGGGTGGCCGAGGCCGGTGGAGGCTCGCAGGGCGGCAAAGGCCGTTCACAGCCGGCTGTAGAGGCGGTCCGCAGGCGGCAGCGGGGTGATAAGCTGGCGGCGACACTAAGGGGGTATGCAGGCGGCGAAGGCGGCGAACAGGGCAGCGGCGGCGGAGACAGAAATAGTATTTGCTAGGTTTTCATTTGATTTCGGACTGTCTGCGGACACTGTTTGGGCCCGACGGACAAGTCGGACAATAACTCAGTCGAACAAAATTTGTCCGACGAAATTTTGGATAGACGCGGATAATAACTTGTCTGATGTCTGTCTGACCGATGCCCACCCCTGAATATATACGAGTTATAAGAGTTGGTTTGAGTCACGCTCATACTCGACAACAGACTTAGTCAGCTCATTCCATGCCACCCTAACGGCCATGGCCACTCCCTGGCCGTGGGAGCCAAGCATGTATTTTTTGTACGAGTCCATTTTTAATTGATTATCTAACTATCAATGTTTTAAAAAATGTTGCTAGATAGGAAAAAATAAATAAAAAATAAAAAGTAATTTTTTTGTCATTTTTTCACAAATATTTGATTAAAAAAAAACCTTTATAGCTTCATTTTCACTTTTTCTTATTTGCTTAATATTTTTTTACCACGATGAAAATTATATTTTATTTTTATAAAAAAACAAACAAATCAAAATGTAAAATTAATATATTTTCTCACATTTTTTTTCGCAATCTAAAAAATTTGGAGAAATTGTAAGAAGCAGTGATTATAATGATTTAAAAAATGTTAATAAGTCATTGACTATTAAATGCAAATGACAATAACATAAAGAGTTATGTTCTTATTTTTATCCACAAGATATATCAATTTAATCTAAATAAAAAAAACACCTTCGTGACCAAAATAATGTTGTTTCATCCACTTTATTTTTAAAATAGATGAGCCCGCGTACCATTCTTTAAGGTAAAACAAGAAAACATAGATTGTTACATTTTATTTAATTTTTATTTAAAGCATGGTTTAATTTACAAACAAAATTTCTTTACAAAAAAAAATGAAAATTTTAAAATGAGTCCACCGAGTGGCGATCTAATTTACATATTACCATAAAAATACTATGAAAATAAATTTTATAGATTACTCTATATAAAATTTATAGATTTTTTTATTTTCTTATGCCAACAGAACAAAGCCTTTTCAAATACCTCCAATTTTTTTCTTTATTAAGAGCAACAACTTGAATTTAATTTAAAACATAAATTTATTTAGTTTAAATTCATTTTAGCGATTATTTTGTTTTCTAATTAGATCTAAAAAACACACTCATCTTCTTTAACCCCCTCCCCTCTTCTATTTTGGTCCCTTCTACTTGTCTTCTCCCTTACCCATCCGAGAATCCCAATGATTGGCCGCGCCACCACCCACATCCATGGAAAGCACCCATCTTTCTGCTAGCTCGCCGCCTCCCCTTCCCTCCAGCAGCTCCCCAAAGCTTTCCGCTTCGAAAACCATGCGCGAATGACACTTCTTGGCGGACGCTTCTGAGGTTTGCTTTCTGCACCCGTTTGGCTGCTTTCGGGGCAGATTTGGTGATGGCCGGCTTCAGATCGAACTGCCGGGTGGCGGTTGTGGTGGTGTTCACGCTGTGGGTGGGTCTGGCGGCGTTGTACGGTCTGTTGAAGCCGATCAACAATGGGTGCGTGATGACCTACATGTATCCCACCTATGTTCCGGTGCTACTCATTCGGATAAGTACGGGCTGTTCTTGTATCACGAGGGGTGGAAGAAGATTGATTTCGATGAGCATTTGAAGAAGCTTGATGGGGTGCCCGTTCTTTTCATCCCTGGCAATGGTGGAAGCTACAAACAGGTGAGAATTTGTGTGTTTTTTTAATGGCCTATACCTGTTGAATATGAGACGTTGTAGTGAAAGGTCGAGAGTTTTTTACTTTTGGCTTGGGTTTTCATAGTTGATATCTTCTGAATGAGATTGTGTAGTGAAAAATTGAAAATTTTTACGTATGTTTGGGTGTTCAATGTCGTAATAAATTGTTGACTTTGCTATTATAATCTTGATCATCATCGTCATTACCATTATGATTATCATCGTCATTTTAGTTTCTTATTTTCATTCCTGGCAATGGTGGAAGCATCTAATAGCCAAGAATTTTTTACTTTTCTTTCGGCTTTACATTGCTTCTGCCTGCTGAATATGATGTTTTGGAGTGAAATGTTGCGAATTACCTGTTTTTCACCAGGTTGCTAAGGTCCCTTGATTTAATAGTTTTCCCGTCATCATTACAACCACCGCTGTTATGGTCATCATCACATTAGCTTCTTCTTTTTCAGAAATTTGTTTGTCTAGTACTAATGATGATTGTATAATGGAATAGTATTTTATTCTTGTATTGTACAATACATAAGTAAACTACATACTTATTATATCATGACATGACAGAAATTGTCATTCTCTCATATATAAGATTTGATTGTTCTATTCTGTTTTTAAATTGCCAGGTACGTTCTTTGGCTGCTGAATCCGATAGGGCATATCAAGGAGGACCTATTGAGCTTACTCATTACCAAGAAGCTTCTCTACAACCAGAAGAGGTTGGTGATTGGATATCGGAGAATTTGGATGAGTTTGTACGTCCAAGCCAGTATGCACGAATGCTGGACTGGTTTGCAGTGGATCTAGATGGGGAGCATTCTGCAATGGATGGAAGAATTCTCGAAGAGCATACAGAATATGTTGTATATGCCATACATAGAGTATATTGCTTATCTCAGCTTATTTTTACTACCATATAACATTGTATTTGGAGTGTATATGGAGGAAATTTCAATGTTTGTGTTGTGTATCTAGCAGTAGGACATGCAAGTTGGAGTTTGGAGCTGTGGAACAGTGGAAGGATTGTTGTAATTGAATTTTGTCTTGAGAAAGTTGAACATTGTAGACCTTCTGCTCCAAATTCCAACTTGCAGGTGCTTTTAAGTTGTTTACTCGCATGGGACCAGTGCTGTCAGCCTCAAATTTCCTATGCATATTTTGAATATCTATTTGGCATAGGGAGTTTGCTATTGCGATGTTTATTTGATTGATTTAATCGAATAAAACTCATGTGACTCTTGAATCTTTGCTAGTTTGTAATTTTTGTTTTCTTTTGTTAAACTTCTAGATTCTGGAACAATATAAAGAATCCAAACATTCTCGAGCAAAAGAAGGTGTTGAAGGCTCTGGAAGCTTGCCTAAAAGTGTGATATTGGTTGGTCATTCAATGGGTGGTTTTGTAGCCAGAGCAGCAGTTGTACATCCTAACCTAAGAAAATCTGCAGTTGAAACAGTTATAACTCTTTCAAGCCCACACAGGTACACTGTTGCTTCTTTGGCTTGGGCTGGCTGTTTAGATGCCTTAATAGCACAGGCACTTGATAAGTGAAAGAACTGCCTGCAGGTCACCGCCAGTGGCGCTGCAACCATCTCTAGGTCATTTCTACTCACACATCAATAGCCAGTGGATTCAGGGATATAAAATCCAGAGAAGCCACTCAGGTCGCTGGGTTTCTAACCCTATGCTGTCTAATGTTGTTGTTGTCTCAGTTTCTGGTGGTATTCATGACTACCAGGTTTGTTAATTGATCTTTAGCTCTCTGTATTAATATTTTACTATAAGTTGATCCCCGACAAGTTGTGATTTATTTTCCCCCAATTTTCTGAAATCGATATATGGTTTATATTTTTTCCCTTTTCAAATGATGAATTAGATAAATGATAACTAGCTTTTGGGCACTCTGAATTTTACCAGTACGCTTTATATCTGTATATTGTGGTAGATTCTAAAGTAGAATGGTAGGTCCTGGGGCATCTGTGTGGTTCAGTTTGGATTTGTGAACTTTTGATAATAAGATGCTTGTTTTAACTTCCTTTTCTATGTCTCTTATCGTATAAATGGTTCCATAAGGCTTCTTGCCTGGCTTGATGTCCTTCCTGAGACCTGAATTCTTTCTTTTTCCTTGTTCTGATCTGTCAGTACAAAACAACTTGCAGAATTGGTTTTTTAATTGTTACAGCCGTCAAGCAATTTCAGCTCTTCTTTTTGTGCCTTCAGAACATATCCCTGTTCCAGGAGACTTCTTCATAGTGCAGAAGAAATTTGTTCATTTGTTTAATGGGACTTATATTTCTAAAACTGTTTTTTAGGTGCGCTCGAGGTTGGTATCCCTTAATGGCATTGTGCCTCCAACACATGGTTTTACAGTAAGTAGTACAGGAATGAAAAATGTGTGGCTTTCAATGGAACATCAGGCAATTTTGTGGTGTAACCAGCTAGTTATACAGGTACATTCTTTGTAGATTGATTTTGGTTTTGTTTTTTCAGTGTTCGAAAACACGATGAACGTTGTGACTGGTTATATCATGCCAAATAATCCATTCATATTATTTTTTTTTGTGTGTGTCAGGTTTCGCATGCGCTTTTAAGTGTAATAGATCAAGGAACAGGCCAACCATTTCATAGCACTCAAAAAGGATGGCTGTACTAAGCAAAATGCTTCGCAGTGGGGTACCTCAGAGTTTTAATTGGATGAATGGGGTCCAATCATTGGCTATTTCTGCTGACGATGCCTCTGAAAAAGAGCCCAATCATGGTATGCCAACTTTTGCAACAATTGTTTTTTCAAAATGCGGTCTCTTTATCTTGATAACTGATTGAATACTGTGTGGTGTACTTGGTTGTTGAGGAGTATAGGCTTAAAACATTGGGGGGTTGCTTCCTATTTAATGGCTATAAGAAACATTATAAACTTAAATCTAGTGGATGTGTGGTTTTTCTGATGTCTATACAATTTTTAGTTCACATGTTCTCTCCTTTCCACCTCTTGCCATAATAAGGTTTTGTTGCATAGTTATAGTAAAGGGCTAGATTGAACTACTAATCTTTGAATGTGAAGAAAAACGAACATTTCATCCTGCCTAAATTGAGGAAATTTTTCAGATTCCTTTTTTGCTAGAAGCGGTTGGTAGCTTGTTCTGTTTCTAATTTAGCTCAGTATGATATCGATATGCTCTTAAGTTAACAATACTTGTGGTCGTATTCTATGAGAGGGGAATGGGTGATTTATGCATCCATTTTATTTTATTGCATAGCAATTAAGTCACTTTCTTTAAAGGCCAATAGTTTATGGTCCTGATTAGGATATTCTACTCAATGTCAGAATAAAATAATTGTGGAGTGATGTTACCTTTGGTGGGTGTAGGAATTCAAAGAGGCCTTTGTCTCCCTGCCTGGGATCCTTTCATTGGGACAAAGATGTCCTCGAGAAGGATCTGTACATTCAGGGGACTGCAGTCACTGTTCTAGCAATGGATGGGAAAAGAAGATGGTTGGACATAAAAAGACTGGTCTGCCCTCCTCTTTTAGCTCAGTTTGTTATTAGAAAGTGTGGTAATAAAATATTGTTAATTAATACCTTGAACTATGAAGCCCAAAATATTCTTTTTGCAGATAGTAAATTTTTTCTTTCCTGTTCTGCACCATGCACAGGGATCTGACAACAATAGGCATTTTATGTTTGTGACAAATCTTGCTCCTTGTTCTGGAGTAAGAGTTCATGTTTGGCCTGAAAAGGGCCAGCTAGGATCTGAGAAAGGACCTGGTAACAGTCGAGTTGTTGAGGTGACAGGGAAGATGGTTCAAATCCCAGCTGGTCCTGCCCCAAGGCAGGTATTGTGTACTTAATCTGATTTCTGTCTGGATTCTTGATACTGAAATTACATTCCTTCACTGTGTTTCAAAATCTTTCATGGTTATGTCAATATATGTGTCTATTTCTGGAAGCAACAGCTAAACTGAGATCTGAAGTGGGTTTTCTTTTCTCTTCATTTAATCATGTTTAAATCAGTTAGACTAGTTTCTTTTCAATGAAAGTTATGGTCTCAGAACTCATGGATATAGTGATCTTCTTTCAAAATATATGTTTACTGCAATTTCGGTTCACTCCTATGAGTTTGCCTCCTTTCATTACAGCATATAAAATCTGGTTTTTAAGGTTGATAGAAAAAAATTGTTCCTTTTTAGTTTGGCGCCATTCTTCCTTCAATCCCTAGGCATCAGGCTATTAATTGTGGGAAACTCTTGCAAATGCATGGCCTCTCATTTAGGCTATTAATTGTTCACAGTACTTGATGAAAGGGCATTACTTATTTGATATAGTTCAACTGTTTACTGTGTCACTTAAGTTTAGCTAACAGAAAATTGTAGCAGCTTGTTTTTTTGCTTTTTTTGTTTTTTGTTTCTGTACAATTCAAATATCAAAGTATGAACCATGTCTCTATTTTTTTCTTTAGAATCTGTCATTTACTAAAGACATGTTGTCTGTGAACAGATAGAACCGGGCAGCCAAACTGAGCAGCCACCTCCATCTGCTGTACTTTGGTTGTCCCCAGAGGACATGAAAGGTTTCCGCTTTCTGACAATTTCTGTTGCACCACAACCGGTAATTTTTATTTTTATTTGATTGGTTATATCTATAGGTTTTTGAGATAGTGTTTGGCCACCTTTCATATGCATACGACTATTGCTGTTGTCATAAGATACACTGATGATGGCATAAGATACACATCAATGGTGGGATAAAGTTCAAGCCCACTCAAACCATTTGGCCAATACACTGATGATGGCAATAGTTTGCTGTTCTAATTATGAAAAGAAATTGTTAAACACAGCTTTATCTTGCATTTTTGTAGACCATATCAGGTCGGCCTCCCCTGCAGCTTCTATGGCAGTTGGGCAACTCTTTAATATGGAGGAAGGAAAAAAGATTTTCTTGGTTGCCCCTTCTTTCTTCTGCCTATGTTCAAGAGGTTAATAATTTTGGATATTTTAGTGACTATTCTGGAAGTAGTAAAAATGTAATCATTGTTTTTTTTCAACAAAAATGTGAGCATTGTGATCTTCAAGAACATAAAACTTTCAATCATTATGGGTCTACTGCCACTTGAATGTAGTGCTTGCATCTTTCAGGAGTTCTTTTTGAAGGAAGATCACCCTCTGGCTCTGAATCTATCTTTCCCAATTAGTTTAGGCCTCATTCCTGTTACATTATCCATTAAGACTGCTGGATGTGGAATAAAAAGTTCAACCCTACCCATGGAACAAGCTGGAGATGTAGAACATAGCAGTAAGTTGTTTTTATTTTTCAGAATCTGTTTTATACTCTCCTTTTATGGAATTATTTTTGTTTAGTGCACGAATTATGTTTTTTTTCCTATATGTTTCACAACTGCCACTATTATTTGTCTGTGGAAATTGGCCTTGTTTTCAAGAAAGAAGCCCCATCTTCTTCTAGACCTGTTGCTTCTTATTAAACCTTTTTTACTATCTGCAAACAGAGATGTAATTTCGGGGATGCAAAAAAAGAAGTTTATATCTGCATTTACTTGAAAATAGAAGGTTGGTTGGATAAATTTGATAGGTTCTTATGGGTAGTTTTGTGTTAATAAACTAAGGACAAAATTTTTTTACAAAATGCATAATTGCCATAGGTGGATGGAAGTTGGAGGAATGGTCGTATGTCATACTCCACAATTGATGCGCATTTTTTACATGCATCTAGGAACTACACTTTTCCTTTTTTAAAATTGTATCCTTTGTTGCACATATACAAGTTTCATGGTACTGCAGGTCTTTGCAAATTGCATTGTTTTCCACCTGTCGCTCTTGCTTGGGATGATACATCAGGTCTAAATATTGTTCCCAATTTGTATTATGATACAATAACCATGGACTCATCTCCTGCATTTTGGGATTCCAGTAGAGACTCGGAAATGACTAGAGTGTTGTTGCTGGTATGATTATTTAATTTTCGTCATTTGTGTGTGAGCCTACATTTCATTGAAGCACATCTATATTTTAACTTTAATTCTGAGGAATATATTGATATGAAATCAAATTGTTGAACAAAATTTTTATGCGCTCGTTTGCTATTAAGTAGTTTTAAGGTAGCCGCACCTTTAGCTTGAATATGAAAATAATCATGTGCTCTTTGGTGGGAGTAGGGAAGAATTAGGAGCTATAATAACTAAGATATGTAATTCCATTTAATGAAGTCTTACTTCAGCTTTGGTGTGGAAGATAAAATGGTGTGTTATTAGTAAATTGAGCTCTTTTGTGGAAATTGTTTGTAGGAAAAACTATAAATAGCTATATCTAAATAAGTGGTTAATGCTTAGTCAAGAATCTCATCATTTGAATGAGGAAACATTAGTGCTAATGATCTCTCAGGATTCTTCTCCAGGGATTTGGGCTAGCTTAACCAGAAAGAAGAGGGGGTAATTTGAAGGAAAATGAAACAGTAAAAAAATCTTTTAATTTTATGATTTAAACCATCCGAAATCTGTTGAACCTACAAATTGGCGGAGTGTGAAGTGTTAAACAACAGCCAAAGGTTCCACAAAATCTTTGGCAGAGCTCATTGCCTACTGAATTCTGAGATGCAGCCTAAACTTGCCCCTCATAATGCCAAACTGTTAGTTTTGCTGATCCTACTAATGTCTAATTTTGATTTTGTTCAGCTTTTATCATTATTCTTTGAAATGTTTTCAGCTCAGCGCGTTAATTGCGGCAACATTTATTTTTTTAATCGATATTTTTTTCTTTCTTTGCAGATAGATCCGCATTGTTCATACAAGATTGGTGTTTCAATATCTATATTTTCAACAGCTAGTAGATTTTTACTTCTATATTGTTCCCAGGTGAGGATCCAATTTCAGTTTCTATTAGTCTTGAGTACCTCATCATTTATCTCTGAATTTTAAAATTTTTCTTTAGATATTAAATAATCTCAAGATTTGGATTAGAGGCATCTGGCTGTATTTACATCCCAGTTACAATGTCTTGATTGGCTTTGGGATTTAATTTGATTTGGAGGCAAGATCTGAAGGTGGCTGGAGAGCTAAAAATATAATATTATTTGTCTTTTATATCATGAATCTCTCTGCTCTTTCAATTATTTTGTTCATAAATAATTTTTTTTGCATTTTATCTAACATCTGACATTACAGATCATTGGTTTTTCCATATCAATTGTCTTTTATGCTATGATGCGGCAAGCACGAAGTTGGGAATTGGATCTTCCTGTTCCATCAATGCTGACAGCTGTGGAAACCAACTTGAGGATGCCTGCTTCTTTTCTTCTCCTTGCTGTTGCACCACTTCTTATTTCCTTAGTGCTATCATTCCTGGCCGTTCGTCCACTGCCTCCATTTTCTAGTTTCATCATTGTGTCATTAATTTGCTATACGTTAGCAAATGGATCTGTAATTGCCTTGGTTCTAATCTCCCGATTGATCTTCCACATTGCCGCCACTTTGACTGTTGTTATTAAACTAAGGTTTGTCATACTCTTTGAAAAGAAGCATGTCATGTTTGTATCTGAAAATTTGAAATTTGTTAATATTTTTTTCCTAGGACATTCCAGCAACAAAGGGGTAGAAATTATACTTGCAAGTTAATATATAAAAAAGCTAATAAAGTGCAAAATTGATGGTGTGATTCAGAACTTTACCTTGTAAACCTACGCATTCTAAGATTGGAAACTATTTAGAATGAGTAGAGCGCGAGCATAAAAGAATGGTCTATAATGACATAATGTGAAATTATGTTTTTCTTTGAAACTTTTGGTATCTTTCAAGGATTTTGAGAAGAGGTTTGATTCTATGATTGCACTCCTTGGTAAAATCCTCTCTCGGATCTGGTTTGAGATTTCCAATATCATTTTGGTCTTTTCTTTTGGACCAGTTCGAATGATATCTATGTCCAAGATGGTTTTTCTTTTAGTTAAGGTGTTGTTTTGCTTAAATTAATTTTTTCTTGCACTTTTAGGCCAGCTGATTTTTTTAAAAGTATGATCATTTGGAGTAATTAGAATAATCAGCAACTAAAAATGGTCTGCTCAAAACAAAAGGTATGCTATGAGACTCGTGAGTGCAACACTCTATTTCTGGTTAATGAGCAGTTATTTGCCTTGCAGATGGCAAGTCTGTGGCGAAAAGTATTTCTTTGTGCTTCTTCGTCAATGTGAGAAAATACTTCGTGTATTCACATCATGTAAGGTAAACTCTAATGTGTATCTTTTGAAATGTTACCGATGATTTTTAGTTCTGCTAATTATTGTTCCATTTTTTTTGCACTAGAATGGCTATGTAAAAAGCCTTAATTTATGATAGCCACTATTCTTTCATTTTTTAACAAAAAATGCTTCTTATTCTAGATTTTTCTTTAAACAGGTGGTGAGATTCTTGGAAAGATATCCTACATTTATTGTGGCCATTGTAGCATTTGTTCTGGTTTTCCTTGTCCATCCAGCAGTTGGCCTTACCTTTCTGCTTCTTTGTCATGCTTTCTACTGCCATATTGCTCTTTGCAGGTAATTTCTGAGCTTTTTATTTATATTTATATATTTATCTATTTTGTTGAAGTGTTGTGAGGTGAATATCTGCAATTCATATTGACAAGTTTGTGAGGGATATGCTTTTTTAGTATTCCTCAGGAATTTTCTTTGGATCCGAGTCAGTTTATTAAGGTTTGGAATAAGGAACTTAAGTTTGTGAGGGTTAAAGAGTGAATTTCTTCCACCTCATCCCAAATTGGGGTCAAGCTTAGTGGAAAATGTGGTCACAAAGTATGCCGAAGGCAGCCATCCATGTCAACCGTTCTAGTTCATTCCAGTCTATTGGCTGCCCTTTTGTCCATAAAACAAAGACCATTTACTTTGCCACTTCATGTGATAGATATTTAGTTCATTTTAAGTTGCGAGTATAGTCCTGCCATCCTAAATGTCTGGTGGGTTCTCTGTAACAGTCTTTTGGCGGCTTTCTTTCGCAGCCATCTACAAAGGAAAGATTTCTACAATTCCAGAATCAAGGGTGATGTAACTAGGCTGTCTGGATCATTCAATGGATTGGATGCATCAAATCCACTCGTTCCATTGGATGATAACAGGTTGAACGGCATGAACTCAGGAAATAGTTCTGGAGACATGCAATTAGAGATCTTTGATTGCCGGCATGGATTGTTGATATTGCATGCATTCGCAGCTCTAATGTTTGTTCCTTCTCTTGTGGCTTGGTCACAGATACAGGTAAATTTTTTGCTTTTTTTTTTCAAATCTTAGTTTATAAAGAATCTTTTTATCTTTTGGTGTTTTTCTTTTTCGAGTGTGGATATGTATGTTTGCGTGTGTGGGTGGGGAGCAGGGTCCTGCTTTCCAATTATGCAAACTGCCATGGGAATTTCTAAATTAGCAATTAACAACTACTCCTACATGACAAAAGATAAATAAAAGGTTCTCAGCCAATTCTCATTTCATAACTCAAGCATATCTTGATACAATGAGGAAACCTTGTTTTATAGGCAAACAAAATAGTATAATCAATTAATAAATCTTCTTTCTTAGCTCCTCATATTCTCTTATATTTATTCGAAGGTGTCTCCTTTATATGTGGTGTAGTAGTGACTCCTTGATAAGTGTAGATGCCCTACATCATCCAAGTCTCTCAAATTTGATGTGCCTTTTAGTTGTCTTGCCTGGTGAGTGGAGTAAGCTTTTGCGGAATCAAATCTTTGTATGGTGTGTGAGTTGAAATTGTTAGTTAACGTTATATTAAAAATGAAACATTTGTTTTTGTATTTATTATGATTTGATATAGAAAAGTGAAAGAATGCAGATAGCTGTTTAGTAACCCTTTCCGGTGCTTTATTTTACATCCTGATGTTGGCGGGATGCACAATATGATGCCAGTTTATGTTTTTGATTTTTGATGAGGTCTTGTGAGATTCACTCTATTCTTTGGAGTCAAAGAATGGTGTTTGCTTTTTACAACAAGAACCTTTAAAAGTGCTTATGCATTCTCAGATTTGCTGTATCTAAGCTAGATGTTGGGCCTGTAAGGCATTTTCTCTACTATCGCTAGATTTTCCAGCAAATCATGAACCACTTTTGGCTAGGGCCTAATGAAGGTGTTTAGACCAGGGGAGCTAATATGTACTCTAGGATCAACCGCAGAACTGACCTAATAAGTCGGAAAACTTAACATCAATGTAGTAAAAGTTAAGTTTTATGAGCGATCTGCTTGTATGGTTTAACCACTTGTCCCAAGAGCTCAAGCTGTTAGTAAATGAAACCATTTAATATTTTTTAACACTGCCCTCATGTGCAAACAAAGTTATGGCTTAGAATGTACACAAACATGGGTAAATTAACCATTGGAAATTAACCGGGCTTCCTGCAGGCATTATATCTTTGCAGGATTTGAAGTCACACCATTTGACTCTAACACCATGGAAACTTAGATGGGTTAACCACTTGTCCCAAGAGCTCAAGCTCTTAAGTATAGGAATGATTTAATATTTTCTTTAATGCTGCTAAAGCCTGATATCCTGGAGGTAAACATTTTCTTTTATTTGTTGTCGTAATTTTGATGCCAAGCATCTACATAGCCTAGATTCTTCATCTTCTTCTAGTTCTATTGATCTGGAGCAAGTAGAAGAGGATTATTTTCATAAAACTGAAAGATCTAGATATGGAATAGTCTATAAGAGGAAGAAGTCGAAAGGAGGAATGTCTATTGCTGCTGATCATGATAAGGCTATTGAAGAACAGCCTATTGGAGAAGAGGAACATGGCATTAAGAGTAAAGAAGATGATAAGCTTGCTGATTAGTTGCGTTACTTAATGTTTTCTTAAAGTTCTACTGTGAGTAGGAGTCTTAATAATAGTTAAGAGCAGTTATGTTTCATATTCTCTAGGTACAATATGAGTCCTAGAGTTGTTGGAGTCTTATGTTTGCAGATTTATTGAGTTATTAGGAAGTATATTATTGATTCTAGTTAACTTGGGAGAGTTGATTAGTATATATTCAAGATGGTGTAGGCTTCGGCCAAGTTTACAAATTTTGCTATTGATTAAAGATTCAATGTTTGCCCTCTATTTCTTGTTTTCCTGCCTATTCTTCCTGTTTCTATTCTTCTTCTTGCTTACTGTTGTTGCTGAAAGTTAGTTCCAGAAATTAGTCCTTGTCATCAAGGCTGAATTCTCGTTCAGTTGTTAGATTCCATGCTACCAAGGCCATTCCTTGTGTAGGAGGAATTTACAGCTTCTTATTGTAGCCATATGGCTACCAGATTTCCTCCATTGCGCCTGTTATGTATTGTCTATTTGTGTAATGACATGAACTGTGTTAAAGAGTTTGCTTTTTTTTTTCTTTTTTCTTGGAACAACTATACAGCAAGTTCAAGACAACAAACATTGTGCTTTTCAACTTTCCCATGTCAAACTTACTGTTTGCTTCAAAAACAAAAATAGGGTAGCTTGGGGAAGAAACGGATAAGGTAAATAGGATAAATGAAAAGCTCTTTGATTCTCACTATATGATTGATGGTTGTTTGTTTCTACATGTGACTTTATGTTATTTTGGTCTAAATAGAGCATTTTTTATAAATGATGTTTAATGCAGGAAAGTTAAAATAGGTTTGTTGTCTTGTTGCAGAGAATTGGAACGGGGCAGAAGAGTTTCCCCTGGTTTTTAGATTCAGCTCTTTGTTCAGGTGCGATCCTCCATGGCCTTTTGGGTTGGAAGCCAGGTTTTCGTGATCTTTCATTACTGCTCCCCAGAGTCTCTGGACGACGTTTTGGCCTTAGCATAATTTACTTGCTTTGTGGTTACTATTGCTATTTGTCGTCTCTTGACTCAGCTCCCTATAAAGCATTCTATGCAATGGCTCTTATGGGTGGGATATCATTAATTTTAAGAATTATTGAGATTAGAAATGGGGAAAAAGGAGGCACGCACTTTAGGAGTTGCACTAAGCATTCACATAAACACTAGTTGATTTGTGGAGTTTTGTTTGTTGTGTATGTTCTTTCCCCTAGAACTTCCCTGATTTGTTTTGTTTTTGTTTCATATCTCGCCCTATTTTTTATGGGCTCTAATTTTGCCTCATGAAAAACCATGTGGATATGTGTTCTC
Source organism: Piper betle (assembly GCA_033002965.1). NCBI lineage: Eukaryota > Viridiplantae > Streptophyta > Magnoliopsida > Piperales > Piperaceae > Piper > Piper betle. The sequence goes on from JAURVB010007176.1 coordinate 49,167, forward strand.
CCTTTGAGACGGCATAAAAAAACAGTAGGGTAGATATTTATATTGAGTTCCATCTTTGCCCACTTTGTGCTTGCGATTTCTTAGATGTTCAAACACAGAAACAGTTCATTTTTTGTATTTGAACATGTTTTTTTGTTCCAAACGGCAAATGTGCATGTTGAACTCAAAGAACTGATGTGGTCTCTTTCATTTCTTCTTCTTGGGAATCATTAAAATTGTATAGATTCTGTTAAGGTGCCAGTCATTTTTGTGCTGGTTGGAAGTAGATAAACAGTAAATTCCAATTGTAATAGGATCACGAACCACTAAGAATTACACGATTTTTGCAGTATTTGAAATCATCTGAAAATCCAATATTGGCAAAGAAAATGAATTTGATGGTTAAAGAAACGTTTAGTATAATCTTGAGTCAATATTATTGTGTTATATTAATAAGCAAGCAAAAAAATCACCCATACTTATAATAATCTCAATATCAACATCCAGGCGTTCATACCAACATTAGATTTCACTAATTAGCATCCCTTTCTCATAATTGGCAACAGATATTGCAACAAACATATACTACAACTAAGGGCATTACACATCAGATGTCATCCTTCCTTCGTTTTGAACACTAAAATGTAAATTTTCTCCATCGAAAAATAGAGGAAACAGCCTCTGGAATAGGTGACAAATGATCCAAAACTTGGTCCTACTATACAATGCCATGCACGTCCGTATGCTCCATCAAATTCCTGCCAAACAATATATTCATATATACGATTAATGGACTAATCATTATCTCATTAATTAATTTAATTGAATAAAGAGCTGGCATATGACTGTCTTTGTCTACGGGTAATTGGTTATGAGTCGACCTTCAGGATAAGGTTTGTCTGAGTGAAAGCTAGGTGGCATTATTATTATTAGATTAGATGAACTGAGTCCGACTTTATTACTTACTCAGTATTTTTTTAAATCTTATTTGAATATATAATATTGTGTTTTAAGGAGAAAAATAATGGAAAGGTTTCATGGTATTTCAATTTTATCTCAAATCAAAACTCGACTTGGCTACATTTATTAGATGAGCAACTAGAATATTTAATTGGTATATGGCAAGGGAACAATATATATATATATATATATATATATATATATATATATATATATAAAATTAAAAAAAACAGCACAATTATTAAATTTAGAAGAGTACCAACTTTCTATAGATGAATCAGACAAACATGTCATGTTAGTTCGTCTTCACTAAACGCTCTTCATGATTTTCCTTGAATCAGCCAATCAACAACATTCATCATATATAGTTGCAATTTTTGCTATAATTATAAGAAACTAAGCAATTTATGGTCGTTCGATTCAAAAGTGTTCTCATCTAACGGATATAATGCAGCCACAAATGTGGGAGCCTCAACAAAATAGCATGCACATATGTTTGCTTCTTAATATAGATAGACATACCTTCTTGATGTTGTGAGCCATATGTTTGTAGCTAAACTTCTCAAGGCTATCATAAGTCCGGCGGGCACACCGGAAGGCTTGCACCTGCATGAACTCTGGCATGTCGGCAACCACCACCCTCACCTGGAGGAAGGCGGCCACGGACCGCACGTTTGACTCGATCTGCGACACCGACTTCCTTCCACGCTCCACCGTCGCCACCACTTCATCCTTCTCCACATTGACAACATTAACATTATGCGCCACCACCTTTGCCCGCCACGGCGCTAACCCCTGCGCCGTCTTCAGCAGCATCACCATGCCGCCGGGAACCCAATTGCCGTCGAGTTTGCCGGAATCTCTCTTCTTGGTACCTTCCTTAATCTCCATGTTGTCTACCTTGATTCCTTCAAGGCCTCGCCATATATATGTACCACATGTGTATGTACCTAACCATATTAATATTAATAATGTATGTAGTTAGAGATATGGATTTTTGTGGTTGGTTCTAATGTTCAAAAGCCATTATTAAGGAAGTATTATAATGGTGGATTAGAGGGACCTGGTGAATAAATGGGACAAGCCATGTGTTTTGCTATTTGTTGAGGGGAAATAAATGGACGGTAGGTGACCTCTTGAGAAGAACTCATATGTTTTTATTCTAGTTTCGATAGACAAGGTGGTCTCTCCTTGGCATCTACCAAGGTTTGATCATTTGATGGAAATATTTGGAAGTGGGTAAGAAATGTGGACCTGGCTGTCCATGTGAATTATAATTAGGGTTTGGACTTTATATTAAAGTTTGAGCAAACCATGACACTACAATGCAAATGCACTGTTAATCACCCACAAAGTTTTATATGTGATTCAATGAATCACTGTTAAAATCATATAAATGCAAAAAGAATATAATGAGTAGGTTGGCACTTTAAGAACTTGGCTGGCTACCTAATATAATAAACATTTGGTTCACCAATTAATGTATCAAACGGGCTATGACTTGTGACTTTGAGAGCAGTGTTGTTGGTTGTTATGAGATTGGAATTTATGCAGTTGCTTTTGATAAATATAAAATTGATTAGATAAATATGTTTTTGGAGACAGATTAGGTCTATAGTTTGAAGCTCATTTTTAATTTAAAAACTCCCGATTTGACTCAAATATGTGGGTTGTCGAGTTGACTCAATGGATGATTCCATGGTGACTGATTTAGTACTTGACTCCTCAAATTACATTATAAAAATTATCAAAACATTTTTTTCCTTTTAGAATAACTAAATTAATATTAAGTAATTTAAATTGTATATTTATCAATTTTAAGTGTAACACCCCGATTTTGGTTCACATAAGAACCAAATCAGAAATGTTACGATCGATTCGAGTCATATTTAAGGCTGATAATATGTAAGACTTGATCAATAATATAAATAAAAGTAACTCTCTTAGCGCTTCAAGAATGGAAGACATTACTAAATATGTGTGAAAATACATCAAATATAAATAAAAGTATGAAAAAAATAATTACGGTGAGCTTAAGTGTATATAACATTTATCTATTCTTTCACAAGCCGACTCAGGAAAACAAGACCTATATATATAATATGAAAAATATTAGTTACGATTGTTACTAGTAAATAACTAGTACAAACTAGTAAGTGGAATCTGATATTCCACCAAAAAAAATAATATACATATTCTCCATGCAACTTTTCAAAGGGCATCCCATCAACCTACAGACTCGACATCATCCCGAATTTAACTGTAGTTATGTCAATTTTGGCAAATGTCTCTCTCTATAATAATTGGTCTCACTATCAGAAAATAGCACATAACCTAAGCATTTTCTATACCTCCATATAACACCTAGCAAAAAGCACAATAACCAAGTACTCTTAGGCAGCCTTCAATACCCTTTGACTACAAATCAAGATGTGTGTTATATTATACAGTACCTATAAACTTCTACACTTCTCCGAGTGCGAAGAAGCTCAAAACGCGGAGTTGTCAGGATCCATTGGGAATGAAACAATTTTCTCACTAATTTAGAGCCCACTATAATTTACATGTGCACCTGCTCATGGTACGTGCAAGTCGATTTCACCATCTCTCATCTCACTGAAAACTCGATAAAATCATAAATAAGCTAGGGTAGGGATTTATATAATATGCCCAAAGACAATTTGTAGTGGATCTTTGTTCAAAAATAACTCGAGGGATCTCATCTTTGAGGGTTATTAATCTTGGAAGTAAAATACATCTGGATGACCCATGTTAAGTGGGGTTCAATAAAATAATCATTTAACACGTCCTACGATTTGGAAATCAAATCCATGATAGACTAAAGTAATAATGATGAGAAGAGTCTTAACGGAGTTGTGGTCTAAGCTCTAAGCGCATCGACACATTATGACGAGCTTGGATTCTGGGACCTACAATGGTACCCATTACTAAATAAAATATTCACATCTCTACATAATGCGATCTAGGTCTAATAAGATAATCACTTAACACGTTCTGCGATCTAGGAATCAAATCCATGATAGACTCAAGCGATAAAGATGAGTAGAGTTCTAACGGACCTGTGTTCTAAGCTCTGAGCGCATCGGCACATGTACGGCCAGCTTGGATTCCGAGACCTACGTCGGTACCCACTGCTAAATAAAACACTCACATCTCAATATGATGCATGCTCGTGGTATATGCTCACATCATCAATACATCATAATAAAGAAAATAGTGTTATACAAACCTACAACTAAACACCTAGTAAGCAAAACAAGGCACGTGCAAATAATTGACAAGTAATAAATAAAATATGTCAAATAAATAAAAATAATCATCCTAAAAATAACAATGAACAAGTAACGTCAAGAAAATAATAAATAATAAATAACAATAATAATATAAAAAACACTAATAAAATACACAACTAAATACAACTAAATAACTACATATACATGTGTTAGTAAATATATAAATAAATAAATAATTTAATTAATTAATTAATATATAATTAATTTTAATTAATCATGAATAATAATAATAATAATAATAATAGCATAGCAATCCAATATAGGAATACATAATTAAACACAAATAAATAATAATATACACGTAATAAACAAATATATAAATAAATAAATAAATAAAATTTAGTAAACATGAATAAGATTAATATTAATAAGTACATATATCATTAATAATAATAAATAATCACATAAATATAAATCATATACGATAAAAATATAAATAAATGAAATAAAGAATAATAAATAAATAAATAAGCAAATAAATAAACAAACAAATAAAAAATAAAAATACTAATAACATTAAAAAATGATAAATAGTATGAATATGCATCTAAATTAATGTAAAGTGTCTCGAATTACCAAAAGTAGTCGAGAAACAAACGAAAACAGTTCGAAAACGGCTGAAAAAGGCAACCAAGTCAACTAGGTTGAACTGAATTGAGTCGAATGGGCCGAACCAACTTGGTTCGGGTTGACTAAACTAGTGGGCCAGATCGGTTGGGCAGACACAGGCATGGACTAGTGGACTCAGAATGGGTTGGCAAACTCGGGCTCAAACACAGGCAAACGGGCACCAAACGGGCCACGAGTGCTTGTCGGTGGAAAACACCAAAGGCGGCGCCTGGGGGCTACCGCCGATCACAATTGATAGAGGACGTCAAAGTGGAGGTGATGGCAGTGGAGATTGGCATGGTTCAGCCCGGCTAGAAAATGGTCGGAAAGGCAAGGAAATCACCGCCAAGTAAGTGGAGTTGCTAGCGAGCGATTACTTGGCGGCAATTTTGGCGGGGCTAGTTTCAAAATGAAGATCTCAACTAGAGGAAGCTGTCTGGGTAGTTGGCCTCCCTGGAGGAAGCTCGTCGGCACCAAAAATGGCCTGAAAGGCCGCGATAGAGGCGGAAAATGACCCTTCCAGTGGCTACTGCAGTGGCGCTGGTACCGAAGTTGGGCCTAGATCGATAGCTGGCAGTAAAGCAGTCATGATGGTACTAGTCCGGTGGCCGGAGGTGGACCGAAGACTCACTGACGACGGCCCAAAGCGGCGGTGACACTAGGGGTGGAAATCATCTAAAATCATGGGAGATCTCTGAAAAATAAATGGGTAAAAGCTAGGGCTGACATGGATGACTATAATCTTGCCATGTGACATGATCCGTATGCCCAACAACTCATAGGCCTAGTGGGGTCCACCTAGGGTATATACATATATATATATATATATATATATATATATATTTATTTATTTATTTATTTATTTATGTATACGAAAGCTCAGATCGAGACCATCCAAAGTCGAAACTGACTTGAGTTTTAAAAGTGACTCTATAGGCAAGAATCAAAGCAAGAAAACTAAATGGACCTTGAAACCCTAAATTCAATCGAGGGAAAATCTTCGATTCAAATCAAATTGGGCCCATACGGGCAATCTAATAGTTCTAATTCCCAAGATGCATATAAAAGGGATAGCCTGAACATACCAAATGGATACTAAACGCTGAAATGACCTAGATCTAGCCCTAAAACCCTAGCTAAAACTTACAAAAAAAATCGGTATACCTTTTGTATACACTGATAACTCATGCTATGTGGTAACGTAACTGAAACTATCATCTGCATGTCGAACATACTCAACCTTTATAGAATGCTCATAGGGCCATATGAGCCCCATACTTATAGTCTAAAAATTGGTTTAGCTCGAACTCGCTTGAGCCGACTTGATACTGGCCCGAACCGAGAAAACTACAACCGAGTACTTGAAGCTAGGCTTTTATACTGAGTATCAAAATATAAATATATATTAATTTTATATAATTTTTTACTTACATCATCAATAATTAAATATTAATGACTCCAAGTCAGCATGGAATCGACTCTCGAGTCGTCTCCACTCCATGACATGCTAAGTTGAGTCTGAGTTTCAGAGTTTTTAAAATATAATTAGGACTAAACATTGATTTGTCAAAATTTATCAACTAAAATTTAGCAGGTTAATTGTACACCCCATTTCGATTCACCCATGAACTAACCCAGAAATATTACCGGCGACTGAACTGTTCACTAATATACTTGATTCAATTGAGCCGACTTGAATCTACACTCGGCGTCTCAAAATGGTGATGCAACATGCAAAACATGATTGAGATGTGTGGGTTCTAACAATGTCTTACATGCATGCCATGATATGCAATCAAGTATAAAACAAACCAAACAAATGAAAAATTTTTAAAGAAATAGTTATTTTTGAAACAAAATAGACAATATCTTTCGTAAAAGTGCAATAAGGATTACCCTGTCAATAACAAATAGTATATATTTATAACAATAAAAATATAAAATACAGTCCAAACACAATATTCCCTTTACATTTTAGTTATCATTACTTTCCTCATCATCTGAGTCGAGTCTAAACTCCATAACTGACTCTATTAATTTCCATTCACAATTTCATTCACATGTAAAATATTTATATCACTTCACAAAATGGCAATTCAAATTTCATCATTCACACAGTTCAACACACATCATCATTACCAAGGCCATATCAGCAGGAACATGTGTGTTCGATTTTAGTGCTGCTCCTCCACAGTCCCAACAACACTCATTCTTCCTAGTTCTCACCTACATATATAATAAAAAGACGTCAGTAACAAGCATTACCAGTCCTGAAATAACTAATAATAAACTGACACAGGAGAGACTCCTGTTAAATGAAAACCTCATTACTCTTCTTCATAGAACTCTCATAAGGGCAATAACTAGGAGTCGTCGACCTCATGCGACAGTGTCCCCTTTGTATCTCATTCTCATTCATCAACCACTTTAAACTATCCCTTGAGCAGGAAAATCATTATTTTCTCTTTCATCCCACTGTATCCTCCCTATCACTCTTGGCCCTCAATACAGAGACCAATTACTTTCAGATGTGCGCCTTCAGTACTCTTTAAAACCACAAGGTTAGACATACGTTATATAGCAGTACCTGTAAGCCTTCATACTTCTCTGGGTTTGAAGAACTCAAAAGTGGAGTTATCAAGATCCCTCGAGAATGGAACAGACACTTATCAATTTCAGAACCCACTTTGACAAACACACGCCCTATCTCAAGATGTGGTCATCAGTTTCCCTCGTCTCACATCTCACTTAAAATGCGAAAAATTATATGTCATAGGCCTGGGTAGGGATTTTAATATAATAGGCCTGAAGGCATCGTGAGCTGGATTTGAGTTTCGAAAATAAATTTGAGTGATCTCATCCTCAAGGGTTATTAATCCGGAAATCTCATATAACTAGATGGTGTGTGTGGAGTAGAATACAATAAATCCACCACTCGACATGGCCACTTACCTGTTAAAATAAAACAAGACAAAGTATAGAAGTCAAGCAAGAAGCGAGTCCTAATGGACTTTGTAGAATCTCCAATCGTGTCCACAAGCCTAGGAGGCGAACTCCTACTCTGTACCTACACATCAAACTAAAAGCTAACGCTTACTTATAATGCATTCACACATCCTATAGCACAAACACATCAGTACATACTCACATCAATCACACATGAATCATATATAAGTTTTCCCATACGCTACATTGCATTAGATTACAATACTTAATTTACCTAATTTGTTCCTAAGCATTCGTTTTAATACAATTTAATCAAGAAAATTCATATTTTTATTACAATAAAAGAGTTGACACATCAATCCATCAATTTTAGCATATTGTGCTGATAATTATCACCTTTAAGAAATTAAATTAGAGTCAATTATACCTCCTATCGTCGGCAATCGGCAACAACTAGGGTTTCATCGCATGACTCGAGACTCAAATCAAAACCCAGCAATGTCCGAAGTTCGATCGGGTTTGACTGGATGAATTTGGTGGAAGATCCGGTGAATTTTAGTGAATTAGATTTTTTGTGGTTTTCAACAATTACTACTGATTTTTCGGGGGCTTTTCCAGCGAGACAATCAGAGCTAGTGAGCACCCGCTCGATGAGCTTGACCTAATGGCAGTGGCAGTGAGGACGGCAACGACAACGATGACAATTGTCAGCAGTGATGAATCGGTCGGGGTCGGTTGGTCGATCATCCGATTGGCCCTCTACCAGCCTCGGCGGTGGCGCTGGGTATTGGGGAAATGATTAGGGGTTGAAGGGGAGGCGTTGGCGGCACAACGGCGCAAAGCGTTGTGGTCGACAGTGGAACAAAGTCGGGAAGGAAGGAGCAAGGGCGCGGCTCCCAAGCGTCGTGGAGACCAAGCAAGAACAAGGATGGCTAGGGGCGGCACGACGACACTCCAACAAGGCTCGATGCCGTCGATCGGGGCAATGCGGCGGCTGGAGGTGGTGTCGGTGATGCGAATCGGGGTAGCGGTCGGCGGCGATCGGAGCTTATGAAGGGAATAAAGGTCGAGGTGAGGTTCAGGGGCAATAGCGTGAATAAAATTGACTTGACTCCGACTCGAGTAAAAAATAATAACTAACTTGTAATAAATCCTAAAAAAATCCAGAAAAAGGGGAAAATCCAATAAAATATAGTACACACCATAACATCACAATGACATATTCTATAATTAATAACCTACTTAATATGTTATTCAACCTAAAAATAATTCTACGATCAAATACATAAAAAAATATTAGATGCTGTCATATACTCTGATAACTCATTTCTCATTATTTTTGTGACGTTATCATTATATACTCAAGTACATTTGACCCTCATAACTCGTAACTCATGGCTGGCCTCGACTCAGTACGTGGTTCATGAAACTAAATCGACTCAAATCCACAGTTGAACCAACTAGTTTGCTAATGTAAAACTCTGATTCGAATCAGAAGTTTTACACTAATGATATTTTCTAGGGAATGAATTTGAGGTATAGAGTGTTTGGTTACCAGTTTTTTATTTAATTTCTCAACAAAATTTGATAATCAAAAAAATTGTAAGAAATTTTTTTTCTCTAAAAACGATTACAATTATGTTTGGGGAAAAAATTAGAAAAAAACCCGTCATCCCTCCCCTCCCCATTAGTTATTTTTACTAATATACATACAATCACTAGAGATCTAATGATTTTAATTTACATAACTATCTAGAAATCATTGTAATTATCAATTTTAGCACTAGAAAATATCATTAGTCAACTTAAAAAGATTATTGATCCTCAAAAAAAACGTAGATCTAACTTGCCTGAGCTACATTGATATGTTTAAATAAATGGAGCCGCATTAAGGCCAGCGCTAACTGTGAACAGTTCAAACTGTTTTAATTCTCGTTTCAACATCTAATATAAATGAGGAATAAATGTCACACTTAATGATAATAATTAAAGTACCTAGTTTGATGTTAATCCACGCCCTTGTGTTCATTTATTTATATCACGTCACAACCTCCTACCTATATTGAGATGGACCTTAAAGCTTTTGCCATACACATTTATTGAAACATTAGTACTCGTTCAAAGTCTTTGACATCCTTCTTAATTCTTTTTAAATTTTGACCAAAGCTATATTTATTTCCTCAATCATAGGAACAAGGCAATACAAATAACAATTAATTAGCTTTTAAACCTTTTAATGAGAGTGACATTTAATTTCAAAATCATTATTTTTAAAAGTAAATATTGTAGTTTTCATCATGATGAAGAAACATAGGCATCTCCATTAGTCCATTACAATTTGTTTAAACTTAATTATAAGGGCTTCAAATCAACTTGGTTATTTATAGAGGAAGGTGATCCCAAATCAATTCTAACTAGAAGTCCTATACATCAGTTGTTAGAAGGTATTGCTTATATATACTAAGCTTATGTCTTAAAGTCGATTTTAACGGTGATGGAGTTTATGTCACTAAACAATGTCTTGTTTTGAATAATCAGCCATGCCATCTTAACTACTTGATAATTTTTCGATGGATTCAGATACCTAGAGTGACAATTATTTGGATCCACATAACTATTATTTTAAATGAAAAACACTGGGAAGGTGTTTGGTTGTGTTACTATGTGTATATTTATTGTCAAAATATAAAATAATAGAATTTTATTCCATAAACCTTCATAAAATATCTTTTTCTTAAAAAAAAGAGGGCTAGCCTTTTTATTTTTTATCTCACGTTCATCCCTCCACCCCCCCCCACCCCCATCCAAATATAATTTTATCACCTCTACCACTTTTTATAATTATAATGAAACAACATTTGTGATTAAATTATTTAGAGATTTTACAAAAAAATTTTATTGCAACCAAACCTCCTATAATTATTTTTTCCCAAAGCACTAAAAATCCTAACTCACTAACTGGTGGGAGTCGTTGTCTGTGTGTTCAGTGCAATTAGTTTATTTATTTATTATTATTTTTATTTATTTGTTTTTTTTAGAAAAAAAATTATAGGTGGCCATCTTGGTTCATCTGCTATGTATATAGAGATCGCAAGTGGCTTTTCCAGACAAAAGGCCCAAGTCTGTACAACAATGGGCCAAAGTGAGGCCCACATGCAGAGCAGGCCCATGTACCCTCTCTGCACTATTAAAGGTTCGAGACGTGGCAAGCGCAGACCCTAATTTGTTGTTTGACAATTTAGGGTTTTTGCAGAGATCGCCGGCGGTCGCACATTTTCGCCACCGAGCTCGCCATGGGCCACGCCAACGTCTGGAACTCCCACCCCAAGAACTACGGCCCCGGATCCCGCTCTTGGTAACCTCATCTCTCTCTCTCTCTCACTCTAAATTTTTTTGGGTGTTTTTCATGAAAATTTTCACTGTTGAGTTAACTATATTTTGTCTTTTCTTTGTTGATTGTTGGTGTAAAGATTTTTGGTTTGAGCAGTGATGGGTATGTTCTGGCTCTGTGTGTTGTATGTTGCTGCTTCGATTGAGATGTGAAATGTGTTGATAGTTTTGCCACCAGCGGGTGTTGAGGTTATATTGTTGTGTGAATCAAGACTTAAGATTGTGCTAAGGTTTCTTTGTTTTGACGATTGGATGCGAGAGGGGTGATTGCGATACATTTATGAGTCCAATAATCTTCTCAATTCATTGTTTAGGATGAATTTCTCTGGTAACATGAATGCTTGTGTTTAGAGGAAGATATGCAATGGAGATTTGGCGGATTACAGATTATGGTTGATTAAAAGCTGTTTGTGTTTTCGTGGTGATTGAGTATTCTGTTTGATGCTTTTCCGTTCAAGTTTGATTTTTTTAATTTGAATAGATTTTTTCTCTAAATGGATTGAAACTATGAAATAGTAGTGAAAAATTGTCATCTATTTGACTGTGTATCATTGGTTAGTGCTCACAATCATTTGTATTTATTCTTTTCAGCCGGGTCTGTGGAAATGTACATGGCCTCATCAGAAAGTATGGGCTCATGTGTTGCAGGCAATGCTTCCGCAGCAATGCCAAGGATATTGGCTTCTTGAAGGTGGGCTCACGTATTTTTAAATGTGGGGAATGATTTTTGTTTTTCTGTTGATTCCTTCTCCCTGCACAGCGTACTTCTTTCAGTTACTCTTAAGCAATTGACTGCTTTGTGAATTTGTAGAATGCGTATGGTGGTTAGGATACGAAAGCAAACAATGTCCTCCAAAATTATTTTACTTTTTAGTTGTTACTATAAGTGATTGAACGTTTACACTTCTGGCCTGATACTATTGAACTAAAAATTAAGTTTTCTCTCTGCAATTACTTTCCAAGTAGGTGTTATTAACATAATAAGTAGATGTTCCTCTATCCGAATTGAAACACCTATTATCGTTTGTATTGGTGCTTCTTTCAAAGTCATTGATGTTAAATGTCTTTTTGTTCTTTTATGCAGTACCGCTGAGAAACTATGGGACTAATTGAGTATCCCTTGCCTTTGAAGGTCCTTGATTTACATGTTTTTGGTATTTAGTTATCTTTCCTAGTGATTATGTATTAGAGTTTCCTTAGATTGTCATTTGGTTTTCGTTTGCAAGATTCTTATTAAGTACCAGGGCGCTTGTTGCCCTTAACTAATATTCTGTAAGTCATTTTCATTCTCTACATTTGAAGCCAATTTTGGCCCCAATGATTGTGGCCTGAATATGTTGTTTATGCCTATCGTTTACAAGCCGAATGTGAATGGAGTCTAATTCATCTATGCACGGACATATATGATGGTATGTGAATCTGTGAACTAGGATTGACCGACATTTTCGTAAATGCTACTGATAATGCATGTCATTCGTTATAAGTTTTGGGTCAATCTCTAGTCAAGAAAAAGAAGAGCCTGAGTCCTTTACTCTTCCCAGGTTACCACTTACTGGTTACTTTGACATGGATTGCGATCGGTTGTACTTCTGTGCAAGCGGTTTCTTTTTAGGTTGTCTTCGACGTAACTTCTATGAAAACAAGAAAAGACAAAAAAACTGTAAACGTGAGTGAGTGAAACGAGGGACGAATATTGTCTAATTAAAAAGAAAGAGAATTTAGTGAAGTATATAATGTGTTCATGAAATTATTAAAATGGTAATAATAAGACTGTCGATGGTAAAATGTTGGCAAAGTATAAAGTGGTAAAGATCTTTTTTTAAAACGTTAACAAATAAAAAATGAAATTTATATTTTTATTCTTTTCAAACGCTCTGAATAAAATTATCTTTGTAATTACAACCGTTAAATAATCTTTTTTTGGATGCTCTCATTTTTTATTATTTTAATAAAAATTATTTTGTGATAAAATATTCTTAAAAATTTGTTTTCAGTTTGGTTAATTCCTCTTGATTATTTATTCAGTTCAAAAACTACAAGATAAAAACTCTCTATAAGCATATGGATTACGGGCTGTTGGTAGCACCCCCAAGGCAAGGTCCTCCGCCCTCCCACCCACCTGCGTGGCTATAAAAGCCACCCCCCCCCCGCGGGCGACAACCCCTGGCCTGCCGCCATCCCCCGGCGCCAATCCCTCGCCGTTGGCCCCCAACCGCCGCCTCTCCCACCCCTGGCCGGCCTCCTCTCCCTGTCGTGGCCCGCCTCCCTTGAACTCGTTGTGTCGGGGTAAAAAAATTTTTTAATATGCTTTATACTTAAATTGTACAATGAATTACAAAAAAAAAAAATTTAGGACATAATGATTGCCTTGATTTCTTATACTTATGTTTCTATCGGTGTAAAAATATATATTTTCAGGTCAAAAATATTTGTGAGTGTAGTCGAGGAGGCCAGATTTACATCTGTCAGCCAAAAACAAATCCAAACAAATACGAGCATCCAAGTAAGAGTTAAGCCTTCAATTTGAACTAAGATTCTATCACTATTTTCATTAAAACTAAACATTTACCATCTTAAGAAATTGAAATCTGATTAACCACGAATATGACATTGCTTGAATTATTGGAACTTTTCTTTTTCAAAATGATTAGAATCCTTTACGAGTTGAATTAGATTTATTATATATTATTACTTAATCATACTTGAATTAGAATATTTTAGTTTTAATTAGAATTTTTATCTATTTTTTGTTATTTGAAGGAGAGTTAAATATAATTTGATTCAAATTGGATATTTTAACTCATGTCAATATACATTATGATTAATTAAAATTTTCCTAATAAGAATAATTTAAAAACGTATAATACTTAATGAATATTTTTTGAATAAAGAAGGATAAAATTATAAAATACTTGAATTTACGACAAAAGTGTAAAATTTTAAAGTAAATATTTAATTAGGGCATTTCTAATAAGGAAAGATAAAAATTGTTCTAATGCTCAACACTATTGAAGTATTTTTATAATCCGTAGAGTCCATGGTAAGAAGCGTCGTGGAAGCTCCTTTCAAAAATTGCCTACGGCAAGAAAAATTGTCGACGCTCTCCTTTCACAAATTGTGATGACGACTAAAGTAAATATTTAATTAATACATCCTTAATAAAAAAGGTAAAATTATGATAATAATTAATACCGTAGGGACAAATTTATATTACGTAGATCGTCCAAGGAAAACCATTCCTTTTAGCAATCGGCAGCATTGCGAAGACTCCTTTAGACATAGATATAGATATGTTACTGTGATTGGTACATGGATATTTTTCAAAATATAATGGACGCGTGTGGAACTAGGGAGTTCTATCGTCGCTGTGCCAGATCAATTTGCTGATGCCAATTGGATACGTCTAGTCTTAATCCAAGGCCATCTCATTGGCTCATAGCTTACCTTATACCAAGTTCAAACACATAATTACTTTAAATGACAAAATACTAAGCATTGTTCAAGCCAAATCAAGTCACCTGGAATACACCCCTCAATTATTAACTTACTTCACCAGGAATACTTTGACCTGTGAAAAAGTTAAAAATCAATTCACCAAAAAGAAAAAACTTTCGAGAAAAACAGAAGCTCCCTAAAATTTTTGGTAAATGAAACTTGTCATTCCATGCTCTTAACGATGCTCTAACTTTACCTTCTTTGTCCCGAGTATTTGCAACACCTGCAGGCTACACAAGGAAAATGACATAAAAATGCCTTCGAGAAAAAGGAGTGCTTCCGTGACAGTAATTGAAAGGAAAAGTTATAATTTCCTTTTCGAAAAAAAACAAAAAAAACAGGCGCCTCACGTACGTAGTTCAGCTGGCTTTCCCACTCATGTAAAAGATATTAGAGTTCAGCTCAGTGCATCGTCTGCTGCGACACCATGTATTCCTTCGTTTCCTTGACTCTGAAGTTTCGCAAATGCAGCTAGCATCATTGACCGGACATTAGCAATTTCGACAATGATCTCCAGTGCTGCAAGAAGACCTATTAATCAGATAGTGATTATCTTAAGAATGGTATCTCATTATGTATCATAATTTGACCTCTTTCAAATGAAATTTGAGCTTCCCTCAGCTTTGGAGAAGAGAACGCTCCAAACACTGATAACGATTTGGATCTTTGCTTCTTCACCTTATAAAAGCAAGACCACAACCAAGAACACCGTCAAATCTCAATTCAAGTAATTTCCAACCAACTAAACAAGAGGTTAACAACTTGACATGCATACAGAGCATACATATTAACAATAGCTATAGAGGCATGACAATTTATGGGACGAGAACATGAATTTTGTAGTTTGTACACAGGCATTAGCTTATAAATATAAATCAATTAAATTTACAATTATGCCTTGGTTGGATCTGGTCACCAGCAACGGAGAAGAAGAGGGATGGGTATTTTTTATTAATTATCATTAAATCTGGACTAACCTTGTAATCGGACGGTCTACAGTAAAATGTGGTACAGGAAACATTTCCTACCTCTTGCTCAGGTAACCTTTTTCACATATACATATATATATATATATAGCAGACTACCATTACAGCTCTTTCATCATCAGACTTGAATGAGGCACTAGATGAGAAGTTAGAATACCTGATCATCAGTGATGACTGGTGGACTAGTAGGCACCTTTCTCTCCTCTTCTGTTACAAAGAGGAGAAGTACCACATGAGATGTGATCCTAGCAGCCATTAATGACAAATATAAAAGAAATCTGATAGGTAAAACAAACCAGGTCCTCCATGTGGTCCTCTTCGTCGTAATTGAGGAGCATGAGATTTTGCAGCTGACTCTTCATCAGCATGATTGTCTTCAAAGTCATTTGCAACACCGTGTGGAAGTCCCCATTTGCTTAAAGAGAAGCCATGCCGTGATATCATTACCCCGGATATGGGAAGTTCTGTAACTTTAGCAACATACCCTTCCTTTAGCAAAAGGTGACTATATTAATAAATATATAAATGAAAAGTTTTCATCTCACAAGATGTTACTTTTTTATCATTTATGTGGCTTGAAGATACTTGGAAGTCTTGTGTATAACAATAAAGTAGATTTGACAGCTGAACAAATACTAGTTAACTAATCTATAGAGCACTCGCGACAATAAAAAATCATTTGCATTAGATCTATAGAACACATTCAATATAAGTGCTACTACTAACAGAACACAATACACATTTAACTACCCGATAGAGATGAATCCACTAATTGGTGTACTTGCAAAATCGTATCTGCAGAATGAGGCTTTAGATCAAGTGATGTGCCATTAATACGTGTTGATCCCGTTGAGTGCCGTGCACTGGCAACTTCCAGCCATCCCTGAATGTTTAAATGATCCACAATCATTAGATATTTAATAGAGTCCATATAAAGCAGAATACAATTCCAAATTTTTCAGAAGATAGCATGATGTGAATTTTGCATCAGGCCCACACACTTCTTCTGCTGTCATCTTATTTTTCAACATAATTTTTTTCTCCCAAAACCAATATCTCCGGCACTAAACTTATGACTGGCATGGCATAAGTTAAATCATGTTTGTCTGTGAAGGTGAATTGGAATGAAGACACTCTTGGCTGAAACAAGTTTCAGAGGTCCAGAACGTTATGAATGTGTTAGGGCATGAAGGGAAAATAAACCTATTGTCACGTGTTTCTTAGTTGGTCAATGTGACCCCCAAGTGGGTTTATAGTCTATTAATAGGGCCTACTTATTTCACGTAACAGAATGATGAGCTGGATAGGCCTGTTTCAGCTTTTAGCTCATCAACTGGGTTATGCATTACATTCATCAATCATATACATTTCATGCCAGCTATTCTGAAATCATACACAATCCCCATTTTTTAAGATGGACACTCCCACCAATCATCCTCTCAGAAATTTCTTTAAGCATTTGATATGCTATTTATCAAATGGACTGTGAACCATTTTCGAGGCCAGAGCTTTAGCAAGGCAAAAATAATGCTTGATCCAAGTTTATTATATCAAAAGGAACATAAAAAATGCATGATTAAAGTGCAGTTGCTAAATTTACTCACATAGAAACGTAAAATTCAATACACAAAGAACGAGTACCTGGAACTGAATTTGTATGAACCACATCTTCAAATTGGATTCACAATATGAAGTTGGATGAGCAACACAAATTCACATGTTTTTCTATGAAACGGGTTCACATGTGAGGTTCTTCCTTAACAAAACAAAGCTGCCTCACAATTATCAACTCTATACGCTAAGCTTGGTCTATGATCCACTAAAACTGAAATTCATAACAAACCATATATCTAATCCACACAATAAGGATGCATCCTCATTATTGATAGGAAAGAACATTCAATGCCAAGATAAATAAGCATGCACAACATTCATGGAATTATGTGTCATCATCATCAAAGCTTTGATATAAGAAAATGAAAAATCATTAAGCGGAGAGAGAAATCACCTGTCGTAGTTTGGAAGACAAAGCATCAACTAGGTCAAGATAGCTATCCACTGAATCAAGGAACTGCAAGATATGGTTATCTTCCTCTTGGATACCATTTCCCACAATTTTTATTTCATTCTCCATAGCCTGCGCATACACAATCTCTATTCTAGCATCAACAGTAAAAAACAACCTCACCCCACACAATAGCACTCCTCAAAGAGCAAAAACTCTATAAAGACTACCCTAGAATCCTGCTTTTGGTTTCATACACTAGTACTACAACTAAGTTCTAATCAACTAAAATTAGGGAATCATAACAAAGCAAACAGTGTGAAACCCACGAAACACTTTTTGATTCATTGGCGACGGAGTGGAGGGGATGAGATGGCAAGGTGAGATGCCAATGATGGCGAGGTAGATCAAGGAGTCAATTTTGTTTTGTCCAGGTATATTACATAATGATTAACGGTCAACTCTTAGATTTTGTTTTCGCTGGCTCTTTTATGCCTTTCATGTGTTTTTAACATTTCAACTTACAAATAAGCTTCAGAACCATATAAGCTTCACAAATACACAAGTTACACAAAGTTAAAAAAAAATCAAGTAAAAACGTGCTAGGAATAACTAAACCAAAATAAATAACAAGCAAGCATATAACCAAACATTAATAAACCCATATAATTAAAACAAATTAAGCTTCAGGATCACATAAGCTTCACGAAGTTAGGACACAAATCACATAAGCTTTAAAAAGTAAGAGTTCCACAAAGTTAACCCACAAGTCAAACACATATAAGCTTGAAATATAGTAAGACCTCAAAGTATATAATTAAAAACAGACAAAATAAGTATCTAACATATCATCAAACACAAGTTCAGCATCATTAGACCGAAAAATATATAATGTTAACAGTATAAAATTGTAAATTAACAATAAAATTTGATTATGGAGATTACCTTCCCAATTGGAGAAGGAGGTTGATGAGCAGTGGGGAGGGGGGGGGGCAACAACAGTGCTGCAAGGGAGTAAGGGCGAGGCAGTGGGAAAGAGATGGGAGGAAGCGGCAGCGACGGCAAAGTCTCCTGCGTAAGCGAGAACCGCCGGCGACAGGGAAGGTTGGAGGGAGCGGCAGCTAGGTAGGGGTGACTATCGGTCAGGTTGGGTTGGGTGGGGTCTAGCCCAACCTAACCCACATATTAACCCCAACATTATATAGCAAACTCTCCTTAAAAATAAAATAAAAAAATTATCAGATTTTTTTATTTTTTTAGGGGCGGTTAATATTTAATTTTTCCTTACACTTATACTTATACTTGGGTTATTTATTTTTATTAGTAATGTTTATAACTTTTTAAAAGCTCACATGACTAATTGCCTTCTTAAGCTTTGGAATCCTAATACTTTCACGAAAAGGAGCCTTGCTCCTTGGTGATATTGGGATGCTATAGGTCTTGAAGAGCATGGACTCATAGGCAGCATTGGATTGGATACGTCCATGTTCAAGATAATTTTCACTGCTTGATCAAAGGGTGTGTTTGCAAAAGGTCCTGGCCAAGTGATAAATATCAATGCTTAGGGTTAGAGGAGTCATGGGCCCTATTTAAGCAAACGGTAAGGGAGAAGGCCCTTAACTCTCACTACCAAGTTCTAGGAATGGGGAATTTAATTTGTTTCTAAATAAATAAGTTAGATACAAAATTTTATTATTTTTTGGAGCCTAACTCAAGCCACTCCTTTTGTGGGTTTAAGCGTCATTTACATTATTTATACTTGATTTTATAAAATTTTAAGTCAAGCCAAATAGAGCTACTCAATTTTTGGCTCAAGAATTTTTAGTTACCAAGAAAATGATATTTTTAAAATTATATAAATTATATCAATAAGTGTATTTAATAGGATCATAAGTAGAAGATTTGAGTTGATTTTATATTTTATTGAATTTAAATGCATCAGATTTAATTTTGTACTTCTTTCAAACTATTATTTATGCAAGCCCCAAAATAATTTTAATCGAATCAAACCAATAAATTTTGAATCAACACATGCAGTACAGGATCCAAGATTTGTCGATACCTCTAGCATTTCTATTTTAACAAAGCAACTAATTAGTTCAAAGAATCGAACACATCAGGCCAAATTGAACCACCCTAATTCCTGAGACTTTTTATTATACCTTCTCCTACACACCAGACTTCCGATTAAACACTAAATAAAAGATAAGAAAATGGCCAAAACCAGACCAAAAGCCAGACTGCTTCAATTTTCTTCTGATCGCCCCTTAATAAATCCCGTTTTCCATATTCAAAACTCTTTACGATGAATATTCATATTATTGAGACTTATACCTTTCTAATAATAAACTTTAAAACAATTAATTCTTCAATTCTTAAAAAATAGACACAGAGAGCTATAAGCAAAGTAATAAGAGACTAAAAATAAAACAACCCATGTACAACAAGACGAATAGCTCATTTTCAACAATATCACCCAAAAAAAACTAGATGAATGCAACAAAAATAAAACAAGAAAGAATCTTCAAAACACTTCTCAAGCATTCGCTTCACCTCCAAAAATAAAATTGAATTTATAGTTCTTTATCACCAACCTACAAATTAAAAACACCACCTTTCGACCATTAAAAATAAACAAAGCTTCAAATTACACAACTCCAAGCTTCCACACACACAAACAACTTACACACCGATCACAAAGCTCCAAATCAATCAACCAATCAGCAAAAATCAAGAACCAGAAACGAACAAACATCTAAAAGCTCAACTCACCTCCAAACGCAGAATCCAACCGTGCAAAGCCAGAACCCAACAATTCCGCACACGAACAAGCACCGCACACCCCGAAATTCCGAAAAGAAGCCTAATTTTGTAGAGTCCAACTCGAGCACGACTCCCCCGCACGAGTCAGATCAGCCAAAGCCTCGAGAAGAAACGCCGCGAAAACGGCCCCGGGAACACTAAAACTTTTGATTATTCCATTATTCTCATTTTTTCCAAAAGCAACACTTTTTTTATTTATGATTCACATTCGTTGCTAAATCATTTCCGGTCTTGGACACAATCAAAATTTTCTGATAGAAAATTTATTTTTAGTGATTGCCATACAATGAAAAATAACAATGATTCATTTGTAGATAATATATCAATTATTTAAGTCTTTAACAAATATAATAATGTTCGTCTCGACTAAATTAAATTCAAGTGATTATACCAAGCTCATACCTTCACAGTTAATTATAAAAAATAATTTATAATAGTTTCAAAATCTTTAAAAAAAATTTAAAAATAAAGAGGGTAAACAGGGCCGGTGAGAATTTTGGATACAGTAGGAAAAGAATGCAACTCACTGTTGTGCATTAAGTTTTTCCGGGTCCCAGCTTTCTGTAGGAGCATCAGGGCCGATATTTGCGTAGCCAGTATTTTCCACAGAAAAATGAAAAACCACTTCATAAGAAAATGAGATATAACATAGAAAACAGGCAGCCAAGTTACCTTCACAATATCATCCATTGTCAATTCAGCATATTCTAGAATAAGTCAGACTTCACTTGGGTGTATCAACATGTTAGCTATATTGATGGGTTGATCAATATCATTATAATTGCACGTTAGCTTCTAGAATTATTTTTCTTTAATAAATTAAATATTAAATGTGGGGCTATAATTAACTACATGTAAAAAAAGGCCGAAGCAAGATATGAGTCAAAAAAATATCATGCTATAGTATACAGTAAGTGAATCAATAAATATAAAAGTAAATAAAAGTAAATAGATATAGGTATCATGAACATCTCCATCATTTAATCTTAAATTTTCTTAATTAAAAATTGTCAAACAAACCTCAAATCTCTTAAATTAGGTGGTTCAAAGCGAGGTGTTGGTAGTAATCATATTTGTGTGCATTTATATGTTAATTGGATGGGATAAATTTAGATTTCTTCACTTTCATAATACTTTTATTGTAAATTTAAGTCAATTTATAATGTATCAAAGTCCACTTCAAATTGACTCCCTGTCAAAACAAAAACAAAAAAAAATAAAAATCAGCCGACTAAGTCTGGATGGCAACCATAGAATTTTTAATTGGGGGTCAAGTCCGGTCTTGATGCCTTCGAATCATTAGATATGGACAACCTATCCATGACTTTTTTAATCTTTTTTAAACAATTTTTTTAGGAAAAGTTTTTTTGAACAAAAACAAGTTGTGATTTAAAGGAGTCCACATTTACTGATCGTTCCACTCCAAATTGCTTTCTACCTCATTAAACTTCTGAGTCCCTGTTAAGAAAAACACATACAAGTCCCTCATTAAACTGCTTTCTACCTTGCATATGGTTTTACAGTAAGAAATTCCAAACCTTTATCTTCATTTGGATCATGAGAATTGTGTAATTCTTTCTCTTCATCTTTCATACCTTTTGTTAATTTATTAAATTTGTCTTCTACTATACATCCATTTTCAGTTGATTTTCTTATTATATAGATTTAGATCATCTTTCTTTTTGGTAATGCAATGCCATAAAAAGCAGGGAAAAGTCTGATTAACTCTTATAGAGGGTGTTCAATTGTTATCTTGTTGCAAGGGATTATATGACAAGTAAACTTCGCTCTAAAGTTTCGTAAAACATGTGTTTATTATTGAATGGAAGGATCAAAATTTTATTAGAAAGAAGATTGAAATTGAAAGATGGTTTTATTGTCATGAAGAGATGAATAAATTGCAAATGAAGACCAATATGGTATGTCTACGCGAATGCTGGAGTTTACAATTTCTCAGTTTGCATGTGTGGATGGCAAGTGTGTGGATGGCAAGTGTCACGGGGCTCCTCTAGGGTATAATTTTTTTGCCCTAAACTACACCACGTGCAGTTATCCCTCGTGATGCGGGAACATAGGGGACCCACCAAACCCTAGCCCCGTCTTGTCTTCTGGACTACTTGTAACAGCAACCACGATGGTAGGACCAGGAATTATTCCTAGTCCTACGACTAACCGTGTAGGAGCTTTTGGGTTGGTTGGACATTCAAAGTATGGGCAGCGCTACAGTGCACCGCCTATTGTGGGCCGTCAGATCCTGATCCGACGGCCCACAATCAAACTACAACCCACCTCCCAAAACACACTCCACCAGCCGCCCCGCCGCACTCCAGTCCTGCCGCCCGCCCTTGCCACCGCCCCCGTCTCGCCGCCCGCCCCGCCGCTGCCTTTGCCCCCGCTGGCCTCCCCTACCCCTGCCCCGCCCCTAGCCCCGCCCCACCGGCCGTCCCATGCCCCCGCCCTGCAGGCCGCCTGTAACACCCCAAATCCGGTTCACACTCGTGAACCAAACCGGCATGTTACAGGCCCCGGTTAGGTCGGCTAACCCGAACCTAACTCGTGCGGATCCAATCTCGGCGTCTTAAGATGAAGATACAACTCGTAATGCATGGATGAATACACAAACCTAACATGGTACTACATGAATGACATGCAAGTCAGAGTACACACCAAACAATCTCGATAAAAATTAATAAAAGTTTTGAAATATAACGGACGGAGTTTCCCCTAAAAATGTAATTAGGGGCCACCCTGTCAAATATATATATAAAAATATATGTAACCAACTATCAAACAATTTCATTCACACAGAATCTAATCTACTATACACTCATTCTGAAGCTTGGGTTTCAACCCATCATACTTTTGCTGCGCTACTCTGATCATTTCACATTCTATCATGTCTCATGCATTTGAACATGTCATTCACAATATAATAACATAATAACACAAAATTAAACATTCAGAAATCTAACATGTGTGTGTGTACAAGACCTCATTGCTCCTCCGTCCCGGCCGGCACATCCATCTCGTGCTCATCACCTACATATATATAAGAAAAACGTCAGTAACAAGCGTTACTGGTCCGAAAAGAAAATAACTATAGCAAACTGGCTATGAGAGCAAACTCTCATATGAAAGAAAACCATATACTTCCTCAAGAACTCTCTGAAGGGCACTACTGAGGAGCCACTGGGCTGCAGACCCGGTAGCATCCCGAACTTACTGATCTGCTGCTGGTACTATGCTGCTCTCGGCACTTCTTTTTCAGTACTTCTTGTGAAACTTTATCCTAAGCCCTCTCCTTACCTCCATATTTCTCCTGGCCTTGAGCACAAAGGCCGAGTACTCTCAGGCAGTCGCCTTTAGTACCCTTTGAACCACAAGTCCGGACATGCGCTGTACTAAACAGTACCCGTAAACCTCCACGTTCTCCGGGTGTGAGGAACTCAAACGCGGAGTTGTCAGGATCCCTCGGGAATGGAACAGTCCGCTGGCACTAATCCAGAGCCCGCTTTGACTGTCACGGCATCCTCTGCATGGTACGTGCAGTCGATTTCTCCATCTCTCGTCTCACTGAAAACTCGATAAAACTATATATATAGGCCTGGGAAGGGATTCATATAATAGGCCCGAAGGCAACTTTTGGTGGATCTTGTTTTCGAAATCAACCTCGAGGGATCTCATCCTCGAGGGGTTATTAATCCGGAAAATGTTCGATTAAATGGCCCGAGTTAAGTGGGATCCGATAAAACGCCACTTAACCCGTCCTGCAGGCAATAAATTAAACATACAATAGAAAGAGTAAATCAGAGACGAGTCCTAAACGGACCTGGTAGAAGCTCCAAGCGTGTCATCGCGCCTAGGCGGCAAGCTCCTACTTCGTACCTACACATCAAAACTAAATACTAACGCCCGCTAACTAAATGATGCATCAAACACAATGAACATCAATCACAATTCAATCATCAACACCCAGCAACAGTTAAATAATCATAAATTTAAATAATTCTAACTCATCCTAGTCATACCAATTTTATTGTGTTTTTCAAAGTTACGTCCTGATCACTTATCATGCTGAGACTCCTACCTCATTAGATCGCTGAACCTTCATTCACACTTAATCTCATCATGTAACTTATCATTTCATCCCTAATTAGTCATTAATCACATCATACACGATTATCATGCTCAACTCGATCTACCTCATTAGATCACTCCCTATTCATTCTCAATTAATTGCATCATGCAATCATCACTACACTCATACTCATACGTTTATCATGACAATTATTCAATTCTAGCATGTTATACTAACAATCATAATCAATTTTAAAGAAATCAATCGGAGGTAATTATACCTCACGTCGTCGGCAATCGGCGACGGCTAGGGTTCCGTCGCGCGTCTCAGAGCTCGAATTCGGCGCTCCTCGGCGTCCGAAGCTCGATCGGGCTCCACTGGGTGAGCCCCGCGGAAGATCCGGTGAATTCCGGCAAATCCTAGAAATTCCAATTTTTCTGGCGGTTTTCCGGCGACTTCCGGTGGTTTTCCGGCGACAATCGCCGGCGGCGTCTACTGGTCGGAAAGGGGTCGTGTTGGGTACCCTCGGAACCGGCTCGGCGACCCCGACTCATCTATGACCTCAGCGTGGCCAATGGAGGCGGCGGCTCGCCGGAAAACGGCAAAACAGAGCCGGCGGCGATGGGACGCTAGATCCGGCCAACCACGGCGGCTATGGCCTCCGTTCCAGTCGGGGAAGGTCGCTGGAAGGCTGAGGGTGCTGAGGCGACCGACCGATCACGGCGGCGCTGGTCGCCGGCGGCGGGATCGACGACGGAAGTGCAACGCGGGCGCGGCGTCGCGGCGCGGCTTCCTCGCGTCGCGGCGGTCCGATGAGGGCCGGACCTAGTCCGGGCGGCAGGGCGACGTCGTCGCCGAGCTGGGCGGCGTCGGTCGACGGCCCGGCGGCGCCGACAGCGGCGGCGGTGGCGCGCGAACAGGGGCGGCGCGGGCGAGGGTTTGGGGAAGAAGAAAGGAAAAAGTCGAGGGTGTGTGTGGTGGCAAACTCGTAAATATTACTTGACTCGTCTCCGACTCGAGTCAAGTATAATAACTAAGTCGTATTAAATCCTAAAAAAATTCATAAAAATTGGGAAAAATCCCGTAAAATCAAACAAATACCAAACGTCGTAATGATATGCTCTAGAACTATCAACCCACCCGAAATGCCCGTAACGCATCCTAACGCAATAAACGGCCTAAAACTAATTCTACGATCCATTATATATAAAAATAATAAAAAAATGACTGGCATACTCTCATATATCTGATAACTCATTCTGTTCTGCTGTGTTCATGACGTTATCATCATATACTTGGGTACGCATGACCCTCATAGCTCATACACGCGACTGGCATCGGCTCGGTACACGTGTCCTGAAACTGACTCAACTCAAAAAATAACGGTCGACCCGACCGGTTCTAAATATAAAACCCTAACTCGAATCGTGGGTTTTACACCGCCCCTACCCTCGCCCCGCCGCTGGCCTTCCTGCCCTGCCCCTGTCGGCCGCCGTAGCCTTCACCCCAGCCCCCGCCCTCACTCGTAGCCATCGCCCCCCCCTGCGGGTGGTCGGCAGCGAGGTCGCCGGTGGTGGGGTGGCGCGGCGAGAGAGAGTGGGGGGCGAACAGGGGAGGGTAAAAATGTAATAAAAACTTTACTCGGTCCTAACTCGAGTTAATATTACGAAATAAATTAAAAAAATAAATTTTTTTAACAAATACTTGATTTGATCTCACACGAGATCGAGCCAATATTACGAAATAAATTTAAAAAAATAAAATTTTTTATAACAAATACTTGATTCGATTTTGCACGAAATCGAGTCAATATTACGAAATAAATTAAAAAAATAATTTTTTTTGATAATAAATACTTGATTCTATCTCGCACGAGACCGGCGCCGCACATTTCCCAACAGGCCCATCCCACCCTCGCTCATAGCCACCCCAGCCTCTGCCCCAACACCCCCCCCCCCCGCGGGTGGCCGGCTGTAAAACCCACGATTGGAGTTAGAGTTTTATATTCAGAACCGGTCGGGTCGACCGTTATTTTTTTCGAGTTGAGTCAGTTTCAGGACACGTGTACCAAGCCGATGCCAGTCGCGTGTATGAGCTATGAGGGTCATGTGTACCTAAGTATATGATGATAACGTCATGAACACAGCAGAACAGAATGAGTTATCAGATATATGAGAGTATGCCAGTCATTTTTTTTATTATTTTTATATATAGTGGATCGTAGAATTAGTATTAGGCCATTTACCGCGTTAGGACGCGTTTGGGCAGTCTGGGTGGGTTGTTAGTCATAGAGCATATCATTATAATATTGTGGTGTTGTTTGATTTTACAAGATTTTTTCCCGATTTTTATGAATTTTTTTAGGATTTAATACGACTTAGTTATTATACTTGACTCGAGCCGGAGACGAGTCAAGTAATATTTACGACCTTGCCACCACACACCCTGCGCCTTCTTTTCTTCCCCAAACCAAACCCCGACGCCGCCCCTGTGCAGCGTCGCCGCCGCCGCTGTCGGCGCCGCCCGGCTGCCGATCGTCGCCGCCCAGCTCCGCCACGGCGTCGCCGTGCCACCCCGACCAGCCCCGGCCGCTGCCAGGCCGCCACGACGGCGGAATCGCCACGACTAGCGCCGCGACTGCCTTTGGTCGCGTCGCCGATTCTGCCGCCGGCGACCGTCGCAGCCGTCATCCAGTGGTCGCCTCAGCACCACCGACCACCTAGCGGCCTTCCCCGACCGGAGCGGAGGCCATCGCCGCCCTGGCCGGCCGGATCTAGCGACCCATCGCCGCCGGCCCTGTTTTAGCCGTTTTCCGGCGAGCCGCCACCTCCGTTGGCTGCGTCGACCTCGTAGATGAGTCGGGCTCGCCGAGCTGGTTCCGAGGGTACCCTACATGACCCCTATCCAGCTAGTAGATACCACCGGCAATAGTCGCCGGAAAACCACCGGAAGTCGACGGAAAACCGCCAGCAACTGCCGGAAAACCGCCGGAAAATCGGAATTTCTGGAATTCGCCGGAATTTACCGGATCTTCCGCGGGGCTCACCCGGTGGAGCCCGATCGAGCTTCGGACGCCGAGGAGCGCCGAATTCGAGCTCCGAAGCGCGTGACGGAACCCTAACCATCGCCGATTGCCGACAACGTGAGGTATAATTACCTCCGATTTGATTATTTAAAGTTGATGATGATTGTTAGCACAGCATGCTAGGATTTATGATGTGATTGATAGTGAATGGAGGATAAGTGATGAAGTGATAAGTTACATGATGTGATTGATAGTTTATGGAGGTTAAGTGATTTAATGAAGTAAGTAAATTGAGCATGATAATTGTGTATGATGTAACTTAGGAAAAATACAATAAAATTGTCATGAATAGGATGAGTTAGAGTTATTTTCATATTTATGGTTATTTGATTATTGATTATTTTGTGTTTAATTGTGTTGAGTTTGATGCATCATTTAGTTAGCGGGCGTTAGTATTTAGTTTTGATGTGTAGGTACGGAATAGGAGCTCGCCGCCTAGGCGCGATGACACGCTTGGAGCTTCTACCAGGTCCGTTTAGGACTCGTCTCTGATTTACTCTTTCTATTGTATGTTTAATTTATTGCTTGCAGGACGGGTTAAGTGGCGTTTTATCGGATCCCACTTAACTCGGGCCATTTAACCGAACATTTTCCGGATTAATAACCCCTCGAGGATGAGATCCCTCGAGGATGATTTCGAAATCAAGATCCACCACAAGTTGCCTTCGGGCCTATTATATAAATCCCTACCCAGCCCTATATATATATGTAGTTTTCGCGTTTTCAGTGAGACGAGAGATGGAGAAATCGACTGCACGTACCATGCAGAGGATGCCGTGACAGTCAAAGCGGGCTCTGGATTAGTGCCAGCGGACTGTTCCATTCCCGAGGGATCCTGACAACTCCGCGTTTGAGTTCCTCACACCCGGAGAACGTGGAGGTTTACGGGTACTGTTTAGTACAGCGCATGTCCGGACTTGTGGTTCAAAGGGTACTAAAGGCGACTGCCTGAGAGTACTCGGCCTTCGTGCTCAAGGCCAGGAGAAATATGGAGGTAAGGAGAGGGCTTAGGATAAAGTTTCACGAGAAGTACTGAAAAAGAAGTGCTGAGAGTAGCACAGTACCAGCAGCAGAGCAGTAAGTTCGGGATGCTACCGGGTCTGCAGCCCAGTGGCTCCTCAGTAGTGCCCTTCAGAGTGTTCTTGAGGAAGTATATGGTTTTCTTTCATATGAGAGTTTGCTCTCATAGCCAGTTTGCTATAGTTATTTTCTTTTCGGACCAGTAACGCTTGTTACTGACGTTTTTCTTATATATATGTAGGTGATAAGCACGAGATGGATGTGCCGGCCGGGACGGAGGAGCAATAAGGTCTTCTGCACACACACATTGGGTGATTGAATGTTTCATGTTTTGTTTATGATGTTATTTAATAAACATGCTATGATTAAATGTTTGAGGCATGATAATGATACGAAATGAAATGATCACAGTAGCGCAGCAAAAGTATGATGGGTTAGGACCCAAGTTCCAGAATGAGCTTATAGTATATCAGATTGTGTGTAATGAAATTGTTGATATATGCTTATATACTTGTATATATTATTTTGACAGGGTGGACCCTAATCGCACTTTTAGGGGAGACCCTGTTTGTTTTATTTCAGAATTTTGATCGTAACTGTATTGGTGTGTATTTTGAATTGCTTGTCATTCATGTAGTACCATGTTAGGATTTTGCGTATTTATTCATTCATGATGGATCGTATCTTCATCTTAAGACGCCGAGATTGGATCCACATGAGTTAGGTTCGGGTTAGCCGACCTAACCGGGGCCTGTAACATGCCGGTTCGGTTCACGAGCGTGAACCGGATTTGGGGTGTTACACCGGCGGTGGGGTGGTGCGGCAAGAGAGAGCGGGGGGAAGGGGAGGGTAAAATCATAATAAAAATTTTACTCGCTCGCAGACTCGAGTTAATATTACGAAATAAATTAAAAAAATAAAAAAATTTATAATAAAAACTTGACTCGATCTAGCACTGGATCAAGTCAATATTACGAAATAAATTAAAAAATAAAATAAAATAATTTTGTAATAAAACTTGACTCGATCTCACATGAGATAGAGTCAATATTACGAAATAAATTTAAAAAATAAAATAAAATTAAAAAATAAAACTTGACTTGATCCCGCTCGAGACATGAGTGAATATTATGAAATAAATTTTAAAAAATAAAATAAAATAATTTTGTAATAAAAACTTGACTCGCTCTAGACTCGAGTCAATATCATAAAATAAATTTTTAAAAAATCTAAAAATAATTTTTTAATAAAAACTTGACTCGATTCAATATTACAAAATAAGTTTTAAAAATAAAATACCATAAAATAAAAACTTGACTCGTTCCCGACTCGAGTCAAGTTTTTATCTTATGGTATTTTATTTTTAAATTTTTTTAAAATTTATTTTGTAATATTGAATCAGGTCAGAAGCGAGTCAAGTTTTTATTACGAAATTATTTTTATATTTTTTAAAATTTTATTTCATAATATTGACTCGAGTAGGGAGCGAGTTAAGTTTTTATTACAAAATTATTTTATTTTATTTTTTAAAATTAATTTCTTAATATTAACTCGAGCCAAGAACAAGTTAAGTTTTTATTATAAAATTACCATCACTGACATCCTTACGCGGGATTGAGTCAAGTTTTTATTATGAAAATATTTTATTTTTAAAAAAATTTATTTCGTAATATTAGCACGAGTTGGGACTGGGTCATATTTTTATTACGAAATTATTTTATTTTTTTAATATTTATTTCGTAATAAAAATGTAACTCGAGTCGGGATCGAGTAAAGTTTTTATTACGAAACTACCCTCCCCTGTTCTTCCCCCCCCCTGTTTACCTGCCACCTCACCGCCGGTCGCCCGCCGGGCGGCAGTAGGGGTTGGGCTGCGGCGCGAGGGGAGCCACCGCTGCAGGCGGGGGACAGCCGCTTCGGGCAGGGGCGAGGGTGGGGGGATGCGGGGGGGTGAGGGGGAAACGCGGCTGCGGGCGGGGCCAGGGCCGGGGGCGAAAGTTGGCGGCCAGGGGGATGGGGGGGCACCGCGGCTGCTTGATGAGGCGATGGGGGACCATGGCTGCAGGGGCCGGGCCGGGGGGGGCAAGGGCGGGGGTGGGGGTGGGGGCGGGGGTGGCGCCCTGGGCAGGAGAAAACGGGGGGAGGATGGAAAAAACAAACAAAAGATTTGGACCATTGGATTTTAATCCAATAGTCCAAATCCAAAAGCTGCCCATGCCCTGCATTTTGATGCACCCCATGGAAGTTTTTTTCTTCAAAGTGTATATTATAAATGTCAAAGACTAAACACTTTGCGCCATTTGCTTTTGCCGATTTGCTGATCGCTGATGGAGTACCATGTTATTATTGAAGAATAGTAAGAATAAACAAAATTAAGATAAAAAAATATTTTGGGTAAAATCCCAAGATTAGTATAGACAACCATTTGCATGACAGACCTGTAGCTTCCTACCAGAAAAATATTAGGAAAAATATTACGATCATTTACATCAAATCTTAATCAATCAAAAATCAAGATAACAATACTTTTATTTTTTTACTAATCTAAAATAGTAGCAACTTGAAAATTTCTCCTTTATATTAATATGACTTCTGTCTATAAACAAACAGCACTTAATATCAGTTGTTACTAATAAAAATATTAATTTTCAAATTTGGTTATCCATTTAAGAAATATGACAATGATTTTTTTACGAAAAAAATTACCCTCATAATACCCTCAAAGATATACCCCAAAACAAGGGTATCATTACTTGTTCAGGAAATTAGAATACGGTAAGGGTGTAATTTTCTAAAATAATCAACCAAAAATAATAAATATTCAACAAATTTATTTGAAAATGAAAGGTATTTTCTGTTATGAATCTTTTTATAAAATTTATTAACTGTTTAAGATAAATTTATAGTTCAGACGTATCAAAATAAAATTCCAAGTTTAACTCAAAATATGAATAAATAAACTCATTTTATTTATTTATTGCACAAAATACTATTGTTACAATTTTATATTAAAAATATTATTTACTTATCTAGTTTTCATCAGCAAATATTATCTTTATATTATGATGTTTTAGCTTTTATATGTATAAATGTGCGATATTAATTCCTCATAAAATATAATTGATGAATTAGAAAATAAAATTAATTTGTATTTTGTTATATTTACAAATAAAATTAATTACTCTTCTAATTAAATTAAATATATCCACAAGATAAAGATATTAAAATTTTAAATAACTATTTTAGTTATTAGTAATTTTCAAACTATTATTTCACATAAATATTATATAAAAATGTTTTGAAAATATTATATAATATATTTAATTATATCACTTTATCCGAGTTGACACATACAGTTTCTTAAAAAGTTGTACGTATCGAACAATATCGACTATTGGCTATATCAATCCAATACCGCAAACCATGCTTCAGCCCCCTCCCTTCTTCTCCATCACTTAGCTCAGCTCGGCAACCTTTGTAGGGAAGGGAACCATGCCAATGCCGGCCATGGCAGTCCTTGCTAAATCAACACAAGTGCCCAATATAGTGTGCTCCAAGCCAACAGTGAACACCTCAAGTTCTCTCTCTCTGTCCTGCAGCCTCGTTGTCACCTCTCGCCTCCTCACCTCCCTTCTCCGCCCCTCTTCGCCAACCTCGTGTTGTCGCCAAGATCATTGTATGTATGTTATATCTCCAATACATGTATATCTCCTTTGTTAATATTTGTAATTATGAATATTAATAATATGTAACCAAAGGAATCTCGGGATACCAAATAGAGGTGATTGTTTGTTGTACTATTGAAGATGAAAGGCATCAAAGCATATATATATATATATATATATATATATATATATATATATATTCATTTGCCTCATTCTGAAAATAAAGAGAATAAAAGAGAAAGAAATTAAAAAAGAATATAAAGATAAGAAGAGGGGGAAATATTATTCATTAGTTTAATCTTCTACAGAATATTGAAATAGAGAAATTTTATAATTTCAACTGTATAAATTTTGTAATCTCAATTGTATAAGTTAAGTAAGTAATCTTTTTCTATATCTCTATATGTTTGATGGCTGTAATCTTTAGTTGAACTAGTGAATTATTTGTTATTGTCCCGTGGTTTTTGACTATTGATAAAAGAAGGTTTTCTACGTTAAATATCTGTTCTTTTGTTTTTGTTTTATCTTATTTTTCATGTATTAATTTCCTATATCTCGTGTTCGTTGTTGTTAATCTCCAACTTTGGAGATTTTTCTCAACAATTGGCGTCATTTGAGGGAATTTTGGTCTCATTCAATTAGATCTTGATTTGAGTGTTAGTCATGACAAACGCTTCCACGCTCATGAACCGAACCGGCATGTTACAGGCCCCGGTTAGGTCCGCTAACCCGAACCTAACTCATGCGGATCCAATCTCGGCGTCTTAAGATGAAGATACGATCCATCATGAATGAATAAATGTGCAAAATCCTAACATGGTACTACATGAATGACATGCAAATTAAATTTCACGCCATCACAATCACGAGCAAAATCGATGAAAATTCTAAAGTAAAACTGACAGAGTCTCCCCTAAAAGTGCAATTAGGGTCTACCCTGTCAAAACAATACATACCAATATATATACATATATCAACAATTTTAATCACACATAATTTAATATACTGTATATTCATCATAGGACTTGGGCCACACTTCTGCTGCCCACTCTGATCACATCTCACCTCTTATCATCATGTCTTAGCATCATCTCATTTCATTTAATCATATCCTATCATGCCTCAAACATTTAATCATAGCATTCACAAAATAATAACATAATAATACAATATTAAACATTCAGAAATCTAACATGTGTGTGCACAAGACCTCATTGCTCCTCCGTCCTGGCCGGCCCGTCCATCTCGTGCTTATCACCTACATATATATAAGAAAAACGTCAGTAACAAGCGTTACTGGTCCGGAAAATAAAATATCTATAACAAACTGGTTATGAGAGCAAACTCTCATCTGAAAGAAAACATCATACTCCACGTGAACACTCTGAAGGGCACTACTGAGGAGCCACTGGGCTGCAGACCCGGTAGCATCCCGAACTTACTGCTCTGCTGCTGGTACTGTGCTACTCTCAGCACTTCTTTTTCAGTACTTCTCGTGAAACTTTATCCTAAGCCCTCTCCTTACCTCCATATCTCTCCTGGCCTTGAGCACGAAGGCCGAGTACTCTCAGGCAGTCGCCTTTAGTACCCTTTGAACCACAAGTCCGGACATGCGCTGTACTAAACAGTACCCGTAAACCTCCACGTCCTCCGGGTGTGAGGAACTCAAACGCGGAGTTGTCAGGATCCCTCGGGAATGGAACAGTCCGCTGGCACTAATCCAGAGCCCGCTTTGACTGTCACGGCATCCTCTGCATGGTACGTGCAGTCGATTTCTCCATCTCTCGTCTCTCTGAAAACGCGAAAACTACATATATATAGGGCTGGGTAGGGATTCATATAATAGGCCCGAAGGCAACTTGTGGTGGATCTTGTTTTCGAAATCATCCTCGAGGGATCTCATCCTCGAGGGGTTATTAATCCGGAAAATGTTCGGTTAAATGGCCCGAGTTAAGTGGGATCCAATAAAACGCCACTTAACCCGTCCTGCAAATAATAACATAAACATACAATAGAAAAGCGTAAAACAAGACGAGTCCTAAACGGACCTGGT
>JAURVB010007177.1:0-11765 GCA_033002965.1 Piper betle
TTTTAAAAAAACAAAATCAATAGCTAAATTAGCAGAATAAAAAAAAATTATATGAAAGTCATAAAATTAAAGTATAGTATTGTCAAGTATTACCAATTGTTTTCTCTCTTTAACGATTATGCCTCTTGGTTCTCTGACCTTCTCCTTCGTTTATGGAAAATTTATTTACGTCGGCGATATATTGTAAAACACGAATTGAGAGGGCTTTACTAGTTGACCAATGCAAGGCCTTTTGCGACAGCACAATAGACATTTGGAAGATTAAACTCCAGGAGAGTGCGAAGATGCAGGCTAGAGATAAGGGAAATGAGGATCGCTTGATTGGTGATGACTATTCCCTTCCTCTTCCTCTCGATTCCCCTCCTCTCCATCGACCATGAGCCATTCATCGCTTGATTGGGGCCGCAGAACAACAGATGCGAGTCTGTTGGACGGGTGGTCGAAAGAACAGAAGCCGACCGTAACTGGGAGTAGTAGAACAACGAATGTGCATCGGTAATGGGGAGCCCGGAAGGTTAGATGCCGGAGCTCGGATGGCCGGTTGTTGACACGGGGAAGCCTAGTGGAAAGCGGTGGAGGGAGGGAGGATCATCGCAGTTCTTTATTTTCTTCTTTTCTTTCTGATATACATACCCTTCGATCCTCATTCACTGTGAAGTATGAACACCAACAATGCCGGCAATCCCATTTAGTTGACACCCATCGACCGGCCTCCGGTGCAGTTTCTACTCTCATCTATTTTTATCCCATGTAGTTGACACCCATCGACGGGCCTCCGGTGCAGTTTCTATTCTCATCTATTTTTATGGGCAGACGTTAGAAAGTTTGATTAGGCTTGATGATTTATCTATTTATTCTATTTATTTATCTTTTTTTTTAGTTATAAAATCTACCACTGTAGCTCTTTCCTTTGTGCAAGCAAAATTGGTCAGATTAGCCCATTTTTGGTTTGGTTCCCGGTTCCTGTTGACGATTAAACTTGATTGTTTAAGTATTGGGGGACAACTTGATTGTTTAAGTATTGGGGGACAACTTGATTGTTTAAGTATTGGGGGACTTAAATTAAGTCTGTAGCTCGTATAACTTATATTAGTTATAGCTCATCTTATTTTTTATACATTATTATATAAAATATTAATCAACTAGACTAATGAGTAATTAAAAATGCACGAGTAATTAAAGATGCATGAATAATAACACCTATTAATTACTCAAATTTTAAGGTTACCATCAAAGGTATTTAATGGGTGTTGATTTGGTAACAACTAACTAGGTCTTACAGCTATATTAGCTTTAAGGCCTCGTAGTTAACTTTATAAATTTTATATAAATATTAGATTTTCGAATAGAATCTACAACTTGAGATCGACACCAAGGAATGCACATAGAGTTGCTAATCAAACGAGTCGAGTTAATTTCACTAGGCTCAATTTTTTATTTCAAAATCAAAAAGGTTTTAGTTGAGTCAAATTTGAATTGAACACGAGTTAGCTCGAATATTATTTATATATATTTTTCAGAATAACTTTGAAAACAAATTAATTATAAAAGTTTAAATAATTTAATTTTAATTTAATTCCATCAAAAATAATCTACTGGAAAACGAAATCATTGTATTATTACGTAAAATTATTATTAAAATATAATTATATTTAATCATCGTATCTTGTTACTAGTAGGGGGATGTGGAGAAGGCAGAAAGCCTCCCGACTGAGATGGATCAGAAAGGTTTGCTTCCTCACCTTTTCTCTTACAACACCCTGATCTCAATGTTCAGCAAGAAGCGGATGCACTATGAAGCTTTGTCCGTACAGGATCGAATGGAGAAAAGGGGAATATGGCTTGATATTGTTACTTACAATTCATTTATTTATGGTTATTGCAAAGAAGATAGAATGAGGGAGGCGTCAAGAACTTTCGGCGAGATAAAGAATGCTGTGCCAAACAGTCTAGCTTACACTACATTGATTGACGGGTGAGAAAGCACATCAGTTGTGGAAAGAAATGGAAGCGTTCGGGTTGTTTCCTGGTGTGGCTAGTTATAACACGATTATTCGCAAGCTACGTGAACAAGGAGATATGCAATCGGCTAATAATATGATAATGGAAATGAGTAAGAGAAAGATAAAACCTGTTAACATAACCTGAAACACTTTGATCAACGCCTACCGCAAGAGAGGGAATATGACTTTTGCTTTGAAAGTAATGGATATGATGCTAGCTGCAGGATTAACTGTTGACGACTTCACTTACAATGCTCTGACTCATGGGTATTGCAAGGTTAGTGATATTGATCAAGCGAAGGAAGTCCTCTTTCAAATGCCTAACTCAAGTTTGGACACGTCCCTTACTTTTAAATTCATGATATATAGGTAATTTCTGTGGCAGTGGGAAAATTCCAACTTGTCAGAAATGAAGTGATTGTGTGCTGAAGGATATATATGGACAATCGATTGATAACAGTTAAAGTTTTCATCTTATATCCTAGT
The DNA here is from genome assembly GCA_033002965.1 of Piper betle. Lineage (NCBI taxonomy): Eukaryota > Viridiplantae > Streptophyta > Magnoliopsida > Piperales > Piperaceae > Piper > Piper betle. The sequence continues at coordinate 2,490 of JAURVB010007177.1, forward strand.
CAAAACATTTTAAATGGCTGAATCGCAGTCGTAGTCTTTTCTGATTTCTAGTTTTTGAGATTTTAGTTCCAATTCCAGGAGGCGTTCATGAATCACCTCTGAAAGTTTAAGTAAGACTAGGTAGATTTTAGTCTTAGATTCTTTACTTTGTGACTACCTACTAGTTAGTGGCATTGTATTTTTAATTCAAGGAGGCGTAAATAGATGATGTCTACTTCCAATTGCTCGTTGCCCTCTGAAAGTTCAAGAAAGACTAAGCACATTTTAGTCTTCAGACGATTAGTCTCTTGTGAGATGTGCATCATAGTAATCATCCTCTTTCAACTATATGTAGCATAACTAAGGGATGCAAAACTGCCGACATAGTAGATTATTTATTTTAAACCCCCTTTATGTTCTCCAAATTCATTATTACCTCCAAGTGAATTCAGTTCTTTATCCTCACAATTTTCTAAAATTATGTAATATGTTGTATAAAACAGCTTTATCCTAGATGATATTATTTCCATTTTCTGCTCCATAATTATGGACGGACTTTTGTTCTTCTTTTAATGTAAAAGCACAGGATTATCCCCTAAATATGCAACTTTCTCTTATCGATGCATATTGTAACCAGAAAAATGAGCAGGCTGTCATAGCTCTTCCTGATGAGTTGCGGAGAGGGATTCCTCTGAACATTTCGTTATACCGATCACTAATTCGAAGACTCTGTAGACGCGGAAAAATTGATGGTGCGAGGCAGTTGTCCGGTAACATGCAAGTAAGAGGTCTAACTGGAGACACTTATGTTTACGCCACCTTGACATATGCTTTCTTCTCCGCTGGAAACGTGGATGTAGCTTCAGAATTGCTTGATGAAATGAGCAAGAAACAAATGAAGATAGCCTTAAAAGTTTTTCATTTCGTTGATTCTTCTTATGGAGGTTCAAATGGGGTAACAGTTATGTTTTGGCTACATATCATTGAAAGAGGTCTGATGTTGAAAAAAGTTGAGAAAGCAATGCGCTGTAAGTTGGATTGAACAACTGTTAAAAGATTTATCGATCCCTTCATGTCAAAGATGTCACCGATGGATGAGATGGTTGACTGAAATGAATTTGACACCATAGAGCTATCAATACTCTAAAATACAAGGTATGCCTTAAAAATGTTCATATTTCCACAATAATCTCATTCTTGAAATGTTTACAATTATAAAAGAGATTATATTAGTGCAGTCTTAATAAAACTTGTTCTAAACAAATATATCAGCCAGTAAAATTCTGTCTTTGGTACATGTAATGTTTTCATTGTTCTGTTTCTAGTGGTCTGGATATTGACCAGCTGTAGTTGTGTCTTGTAAAGTTTTAGTAGTACCATGCATAAATGCAATCCCTTTTCTGGAGTACGAAAAGATTTTGGCATAACCATCTGCTTGATATGCAATTTCTGTGAACTACAGATCTCAGTAATAAAGTGGGAAAGTGAGGTTTACAGATGGGGAGTAATAAGAGCAAAAGAAGCAGACATCCAAATTATGGAACAATGATCACTGTGGTATTAGTTCTATTTTTCTGTCTACTCGCAGCTGATATGTACACAGAACTGTATTTTAATTGCTGAACCATATATATTACTTGTGGTAATCTTCCTTGTTTAAAACATCAGGAAATAACTGAAAGTGAATCCCCATGAAATTTGATTAAATCAGATATTCTTATGTAGCTTTCTCGTCTTTTATTATGGATTCCTTCATCACTCTGTGCAGTTACTATTGCACATATAAAGTAAAAGCTTCTTATTTCTATCTTTCTGTCTCTACCTGTATCTATTTTTAAAATTGTTCCTATTTAAGCTAGATCAGGAATCCAGTAAAGTTTTTCAACTAAGTAAGCTTTCTCTGTGTTGATTAGGAAAACATGAGCTGTCTATTATTTCAGTTTTATAATAACTTTTATGTCTTGGATATTATTGTTAAAGTTTGACAAATTGATGTAGACCTCTTTGAACAATAATTAAGATACTTTGAAGTGCGAATTCACCGGGGCTGAATATTACGGCATATATATTTCCTGTGTGTAAAGGTTACACCATTTCTATGTGTTTCCTCAGCTCAATACAGATATTTCATTTTTTTTAGCAAATATGAAACTTGCTGGCATCCATGTCTTGATATGCAGAGCAAATTTGATGCTCGTTGCCAATAGCAGAAGAGATACCTGCTACATATGGCTATTATCAGTCTGTAGCAGTTAAACATAAGAGCAAAGCAGAGCTATGGTTCTTGTCCTTCACGGAGGTTGTTTTTACTTTTGACTCTCCCATCCTGATATGAAGAATAAGGAAGGCTTGTAAGGTAAAGAACTTCCTGTTTTCAGTAACTAATGAAGACATCAGCATTGATTGTTTTTTGGCTGGCGCTACATACCAAGTACCCATCCATCCATTTCTTTATTTGTTTGAAACTACTAAACAAATACAACCATTTCGAAAGTCAAATGCCAGTTGAGCTTATGCTGTTTGTATACATTGTTGCATATTCCATTTCATCTATTGTATTATTACCTGGTTAGATATAAATATTTAAACAATCCGATCAAGCCCAGCAGCTTAAGCTCATTTTCTGTGGAGATTGGGTGTCTGTCACGTCGAACCTAGATTTTCTTACTTAAGCTGTCAAGCATTTTTTTGTATCATAATAAAACTAACAACAATCTCTATATGTCGCTTTGAAAATAAAAAACAATCTCTCTAAGTCGAGAAGAAATTGAAAGGTCAATGCCGTGTTTTGTGATTAGCGTGCTCCATAGATAAACTCAAATAGTTGGTAGAGAGTTCGTTGCAAGAAAAATATTCATTTATTGGAAGTCTACTAGGCTGTGTTATTCAACTTCGGATTTAACAAAATGCCCTCCCGTTTTCCTGTCTTCTCCATCTCCTATCTCATTCAAGAGTTAGCTAAAACGATCTTGGACCGTGTGGGGAGGGGAAGAAATGCCCGACCCTGATCCCTCCTTCATAGGAGGAACAGCCCAAGGGCTCTTAGCGTTCCTTCTGGATATCATCAAGAGAGAGTTTTCCTTGCTTGCCCATGTCCTGGAAGACATCGAAGGAATCAAATCTCAGCTCAAAATAGCACAATCTTTCTTGGCGGCCGACCATGCAGAAGGAGATGAAGGCAACAGTGCAAGAGCGGCGTGGAAGGCAGAAGTAAGAGATGTGGCGCAGGAGGCCGAGGACATCATCGACCTCTTCTTGTATTACATAGCCGAGGCATCCCAAAAGCCAAAGAACGGCCTCACCAGAGCCTTCCACTCTATAAAAACCATCTCTACAAGACATGAGATTGCAACGAGCGTGGGGAAGATCAGAGCCAAGTTCGAGGACTTGGCAAAGAACGCAGTGCAGTATGGCCTCCCTGCTTTTGATGAGAGACATAGAGCTTTGAAAGGGCAGCGAGTTAGTGATAGAAGGCGACTTGAAGCTCAGAGTCCATTTTTTTCAACAACAATCGCGTCGTGGGACTTGGTGACCAACTGGGCAATCTTCTAACGTTGGTGAAAGATGCAAATCATTCTCAAAGGATGGTGGTTGCAGTGATGGGAATGGGTGGTGTGGGGAAGACCACACTAGTTGGGAAGGCTTACCACCAAGCAAAGGACAGTTTTGAGTGCGCAGCTTGGGCCACTGTGTCTCAGTCCTATAATGTGCATGAAGTATTGCATATTCTGATCAGGCAATTGATGGGTCCGGAAGCAGATGTTGTCAAAATGCAGATAACAGATTGCTCCATTCTTATTGGTGAGCTTCAGAAATTTCTCTGCGAAAAATCTTACCTCATTATATTAGATGATTTGTGGGATCGTGATGCATGGCCGCATATTGCAAGTGCACTGCCAGAGAACTCCAGAGGAAGCCGGGCCTTGGTTACCACTCGCAAAAACGAGGTGATCTTTTCTTTGGACTGGAAGGGAACAAGAGTTCTTCGATTGAAGCCTCTTAGCTCTTGGCATTCATGGGAACTGTTCTGCATGGTTGCCTTCCGGAACAGTGACAGTGGAACCTGTCCTTCACATTTGAAGGAAACAGCCGAGGCAATTGTTGGGAAGTGCGGTGGGCTGCCACTCGCAATTGTGGCAATGGCCGGTCTGTTGGCCTCGAGGATCGGTTCAAGATTGGAGTACTGGAAGAGGGTTGAGAGCAACCTCGGTTGGCATCTGAAAAACATTCAAGAACTTGAGATGGTGAAAGGGGTTCTCTTGTTGGGTTTCAATGAGTTGCCTTACCGTCTCAAGCATTGCTTTCTCTATTTCAGTATGTTCCCCGAGGATTATTTGATAAAGAAGAACAGATTGATAAGGCTGTGGATAGCAGAGGGTTTTGTCAGGGAATCACATGGGGGTGGAACCATGGAGGAGCATGCAGAGGCTTACCTCGAGGAGCTTGTACAAAGGAACATGATTCAAATAGCATCCAACAAATCGTCTTACAAGAGAACCAAATATTTCAAAATCCATGATGTTATGAGAGAGTTAGCTCTTATGATATCGTTGGAGGAGAAGTTTCTTGTGGTTCATGATGGTAAAGAAGCTGGAGTTTGCTGTAGAGGCCGGCGCCTATCAATCCAATCTAGCTGTACCTCAATAAACAGTTGCACCGGTAAGTCGAATATCCGCTCTGTCTTTAACTTTGATAGTTGTAGTCAAATGTTGGATGTGTTCTCTCCTCTAGGAAGAATATGGTCTCATTTCAGATTGATCAGAGTCTTGGACTTGGAAAGAGCTCCAATAGAAACAGTTCCAGACATCCTGTTTCAACTATTTAACTTGAGATATCTGAACCTGCGGAAGACTAGGATCACCGAACTCCCAAAGAGCTTTAACAAGCTCGGGAATCTTGAGACTGTGGACATTCGGCAAACAGGGATCAAAGAGCTTCAATGCGGTGTATCCAAGCTTCAAAAGTTGCGGCATCTCACTGCTGGCCCGTCTGTTGCTTCTGAGCAATCGATCTCCATTATTAACGGAATGGCAGCACCGAAAGGCGTTTGGGAGCTGACCAACATCCAGACGCTAGCACACGTCAAAGCAGATGAGAAAGTGATCTCCAACTTGGGAAATCTGACCCAGTTGAGAAAACTTGGTATGACAGATGTTAGCAAAAGCCACTCAGAGCAGCTCTGTTCCTCCGTATCGAAGATGAAAAACCTTCGTGAGCTTTCGATCATGGCAGTCGACCAACTCAACCTGAAGCCATTATCGGAGCCACCTCTATGCCTCTACAAGCTTACACTTGTTGGAAGTCTAAAGTCCATGCCAAAATGGGTGGGTTCCCTTGTCAACCTCTGTTATCTACGCTTGCGTTCCTCTGGTTTAAACGAGCATGCACTCGGTACCCTTTTTCTCTTGCCACAACTGGAAGAACTTGAGCTCAGAAACGCTTATGTTAGTGAATCAATGCTCTTTCCTCGTGAGTCGTTCCCGAAATTGAGGAAGCTCCATCTATGGGATCTTGAGAATCTGGAGCTTATAAGCATTGAAATGGGAGCGTTGCCCAACATGCGAGAGATACAAGTGGTCCACTGTAACAGGTTGATAGGGCAAATTGACGGTGTTGAACGTCTTCCTCGCGGGTGCAATCTCTTCGTTGGCTGATAATCATACATATTATATGTCATCTGAGTTTGTTGCGAGATCAGGTAAATGCAAACTCTCTTGATGATAAACGCAGTTTGTTCTACTTGGGAAATTGCTTGATTTTGTATTTGTTGGGTAGGATTCGATTTGATTGATGAAGAACAATCCATTTTGTAATTGTTTATTGAATTGCTTTCCTTGAGTATGTACTACAATAAAACGAGATTACAATGTGTGAGAACTGAGAACCTTCGTATTTTAATTTCTTCAACATTGTTACGAAAATTGCTTCCTCGCCCAGCTGCATGCTCTGTTTCACGGGCAATTCACTAAGAATCTTCCCTGTTGCTGTTGGGATTGGTATTTGGCAGTTCTTATGGAAAGACTCCACGATTAATAGATCTGTTGAATAAGCATGCAATGCTCATTCAAGCCAGGGAGGAGATAGAGGAGGAATTGCTTCTTGTGAGCCTTCATCTATGTCTAATAGCTTTCTGGTATTTGCGATAGATATATCTGTGTTGTTCCCCACTACATAATGAAGAACTTTTCCTATTCTTTCTCTGTTGTAAGAATCATTATAATTCTTCTTCAAAATCTTTCCGGCCGAAGATATTGCGTCCTGGAAAATGCCAGACTCTTTCAAAGCTTGAATAATTGCCTTCATTAAAAAACAATCAATATGTTAGATATTTAAAAAAAAAGCGCTGGAAATAAGATTTTCTTATAACTTCAGCTATACCATTGGGGTATGTATGCGTGTGAAAACACCCTTTCTGAGAAGCTTTGCTTTGACTTCCTCATCATTCCATACTACATGTTCTCTATACCTGCGTTTTAACATTGGTGTGCATCAAGGAGTCTCCAATGTAAAAGACTGTATACTCCATATTCTACTTTTCTATTGTTTCAGGTCATTTGAATGACTACAGACAGGTCTGGCTATATTGTCTATATAACTCAAATGAAAGGATCTTAAAATTTTTTACCAGTCCTGCATTTCCTCCTCTGTAACAGTAGAAGCAATAATAAATGCCTGCGCACAAATTTGCAGCAAACAATTTGGCATACAAATATGTTAAAAGATAAAAGCAAATACATATTTGTATGTCAAATTGCTTGTATGTTAAAAGATAAAAGCACAGCAACTGCAAATAGGAAGATCAAAAGGAAAAGACTCACAGCTCTGTCAAATTCTAACATGAAGCACCTTTTGACGTCTTCTTTCGTAGGTTTACAATTACACCTATCTCGCCTTGAAGTCAAGTCTGAAAACTTACAGTAAGTGTAGTGCAGAACAGCTGCTTCGGGTAGGTTGGTCTCACTTAGACAACCCAGAAACAAAAGCATTAGAAAGACGTACTAGACATATCAGATAATGAAGTCTTTATAAAATTCTTTAACATGTAAAGATGATAAATCGTCCTACTTCAGTTTTTTCACGTAATTATGCCATCTGTGAGCACCGGCAGGACGAAGATGATCTTGAACCCGAGCAGCTGATTTTCCATTTCCATATGTCAGGAAGTAATTAGGATTACCACGACTAACTTCTCTGTACGAGCTGAAATATAATTCCTTTGGCAGATGGTCATAGCTTTTCTTAAACATTGACACCTATATGGTATAAAATGGTAATATTAATGCAAATCAGTCTACGAACAAACATGTAAATGATAATACGCAATCTAGTGTTTAGACTAGCAGTGCTTGGTTAAAAGAATGTGTCGTGTACCTCAGTGAAAGGATCCTTCAGATTATCTTGCTCAATGCAGCTCTCCTGAAAAAGATGAAATCACCAAAAGTTCCTCTTTTTGATAGGATATTAGTTGAAGAAAAATCTCAGCTGTCTTACATAATTTGAAAACACAACATTGTCAACTTCGCTTGGGACATCTGAAAGCAAATTCCTTAGGGAGTATTCGCTAGCACCTGCAGGGTGGAGTAACTCATCGGTGTCGAGATGGAATATCCAATCCATTCCAAAATCCTACATTAACAGTTATATTTTCAAAATCCAGATCATCAAAAGAAAGAAAGTGAAACCTGCATGATAGATTAAAGAAATCATTCTTACTTGAGCCATTACTATTGCCATCTCCATATTAAGGGATTGCTTCACAAACAATTCGTAGTTGCATGGCTTGTAAAAGAACGGTCTTAGCCAAGTCTCATTCCAAATCCGGCTGTGGATTAAGAAGGAAGACAGATGATTCTTTTCATAAGGTAAATGGGTAAATGCCAAAAAGCAAAACTTCGTATCTAAATTTCCGGCATGTAACATCTTTAAGTGTTCAATCTTTTTGTATTAGCCTTGACAAGGCTAATAAAAAATGAGCTGATCGTGAATTCGTTCACTTGATTGAAAGGACTAATTTGAAAGCAGAGATGGAATTGAATATGTGGCTGGCAAACCTTTTAGCTTGTTTTTCTTCCAGCTCTGGTGTCCTGTGTATCACTTTTACTCCCTGCAAACATAGATAAAAGCATTGGCATCAATCAGAATTTAAAAAATGCCCAAGAAAAGATCTATCAAATAGAGTTATTAGGGATTATTACCGAAAGCGAAGAATTTTAACTTACAGCAATGGATTCAAGAACAGAAGAAACATGTGGAGATGAAGCCTTCCCTTCAACAAACAAAAAGAAAGTGCTAACGCCAATGACTTTGTGGAAATAAATCCATGGCAAAATTTGCTCTAAACCAGCTGAAGTGCTTGATGCAATGCATATCTGCTTCCAAAGAAAAAGTTTGAACACTTTCCATTAGCATGTCTTTTACAAAACTACAAATTAAACCCTTAAATGGCAGAGTATGCCACTGCACAGAAACCCGGGGTTTTCTTTTTCGGGCTGTTTGCAACTCAAAGAAGCAGCTTTTATTGACGGACTTCTCATAGTTTAGCTTGATTATCACTAAGAACCAAAAGTATAAAAAAGAAAATTAGCCATAGGAAGCACTCAAACCAATTGCCAACGTCATTTCAATCATCACATTCACTCAAAAACCCATTTCGGAGCACTTGAAAATGAAAACCAGAAAGAAAGACAGAAAGAAAGAGAGCCGTCCTGTTCTGATGACCTTGGGTGTGAGATGAGCATCACCACGCTGAAAATCAAAGCCCCACTGGCGAAAGTAAGGAAAAGCCGGCCTGGAGCTTCGGCCAAGAGCCTGCGCATAGTCGGAAGACGCCGAGACCTTGGAAGAGGTCCGCAACTGGTGGCCATCCTCATGTAGACGGGAAACAGGGCCATCGACGCCACCCCGCCATTGAAGCGCAAAGGCGAAGGCTGCCAAGGAGAGGGAGAGCAGCACGAGGAGGACGAAGAAGCTCGACGAGCTGAAATGTGCTTGCTGGTTTGCGGGCAGTGCCCGGCTGTGCTTCATCGGCAAACAGCCAAAACTTGGACACGAATTCGATTCAACCAAGAACAAGAAGATGAAGAGGAAGGAATTATAAGAAGGGAAGGTCGCTAGCTCCCAACACAGTCATTCATTCGTACGTTAAACATACGTGCATGGATCGAATTCTTCTTAGATATTGAATTATATTGATTGGGGACATGAAACATATTACATTGGAGTTTAAATGGCTTTATTATTTTTTACTTTTTGGCTCATTTTGATTTGATATGATATGTGTTAATAATAACACTTAAT
>JAURVB010007179.1:0-19049 GCA_033002965.1 Piper betle
CTCCTCATCGGTACTATCTTCATTTTCTTTTTCCTCCATAATTCATTATTTATTTTCCTCCTTATTTGGTTCTTTATCATGTTACATATCACCTTGTTGGTTGTTTCTAATCTTGTTCTTTTTGAATTTTTAATTATTAGCTGAGATCATTATTTTTTTATTTCATTATTCATGTTGCATGTAAAATAATATTTGTATTATATTGAATATTGACTACTATAATCCCATTTCAATTATTACATTTATATTTGATAAATTGGTAATATCTAATTATAATGTAATTAAATATTGCTTGCTATCATTTTGGTTTGTTGACCTCTAAATCAATTTAAAAATGAATCAACAAACTATTTTGTATGTTTTGGGTTGTGTTTTTGTGGTCAGTAGGTTAATCTAACTACATAAGAGGAAATTATGTTAAGTTGGTAATGATATTATAGTACTTGTTAACGGATACATGTTTACTATTAATTAACCAGTTAATATTTCTCTTCTTGATTTTAGGCTATGTAGATCAGTATCAACATTATAAATTAAGATGAGGTTTATTTGAGAATAATATAATGATTGATTAAATGTAATGTCTCATAAAGTATATAATTTAAATTAATTTTAAATTAATTATTGTGATATTAGTTGCTCCATTATATTATATATATAATACAACCATTATATAGGTATCAAACTTTTAAAATCTTAGTTAATAAGTAAGACATTAGTTTTGTATCGTGTTAAATTATCAACTTACAATTATTCTTTGTTATGAGAATGATAAATTAATTTTAATAAATGTATAAATTATTATATTTATTTTTTGCCAAATTAATAAGTTATAAAGGGGCTTACAATTCTAACTATTGCATATAGTTGATGACACATAAACTAGATTATTAATTCATGAGTTATAATATAAATAGCTTACATATTAGTATATTTTAATCATTTGAGGAATTATCATTTGTTTATCCATTTTAATATTTTGTTCGCTATTATATATGATTAATTATTAATTTATGGGTTGATAAATATTGACATCCTTACAAGTCCAAGTAGTTGCTGGCATGTTTTGATTTTTCCTGATAATGATTAATGATTTGGTGTGACCATATAAATTTAGCTTGTGTCAGTTAATTAAATATTAAATTATCATTGTTCACTTATAAGTAATTAACCAAATGATTAACTAATTGTTGTGAGATATATTTTATTGTTATTTTTTTATGTGCTTAGTTAAGTGCCGCATATTATATCATTTCATGCATAAGACTAAGGAATTATACGTGTTAATGTATAAACTATTTGTGACTCCCATATTAGGATTCTCATTGCAATTAGGGTACCTTCGTTTGCATTTTTAGGTCCGTATAACTACTTGAAATGTTATATATTCCTTTTGGCAGCCCTGGTTGGCATGAGCCCAAATTCGACCATCATGCGCTGAGCGCAACAGGGGTCAAAGAATTGACTCAGTCCGACATGCGACATGGAGCTGCACCTTTAAAATTATTTAAAAGATAAAATACCTGCCCCATGCGAAAAGGGGTGACAGGGCACAATGGTGCAAGATGACTCATTATGCACTTGTGATACAGAGGTGAATCAATGGTAAATATCAGTAATTACATGCCGTGGGCCACGTAATGGTGTGCGCCCATACATGAGATTGTCAGCTGGACGGGGCAGCCACCCCTCAGGGCATAATAAGAGCTCGACATAGGCTCATAATCACTAAAAGACTTAATTAATGATGTTGTGGAATATATTAACTTGTTTCTTGTAATTATATGGCTTAGTGTTTTTATCACTAACGTAAAATTGCCTTCGCAAGTGTGAGTATTGAAGTATGGGTAGAGTTGGGACAACTGGAGGAGTCTCTTATTAGACTATAATTTTTTTATATGTTGTTGTACTTCTAGGTTGTTTACATGGCAATAGGATTTCGGTTCGTTTTATGGGTCTTAGATTATTCCGAGCATTTATTATATTATATTTTATTTCATGGCATGACTAAGATTTTGAACTTTAGCTAATTCTTTGAGTATGAATTTAATTTGTATAGTTTAAAAGAATTTATGCCTTGGATTTATTCATGATGTTGATAAATTAAATAGAAAATTTATTTATGAAATATTTAGTTTTATATTGTAACACTTGACCTGTGGCTCGGAACGAGTGGGTCATTACATAAGCCCATCTTCACCATTTATTATGAAGGCCCATTTTTCATACACATATGAGCCCTAACTCGAGGCCATTAAGCAACAAACTTGATTATTCATTATTTTATTTATTTATTTATTTACTATTATTTATTTCTAGTTATTTATATATTTGTTGATGAATGATTGTATGATTATTTATTATTATTGATAATATATTTACTTATTAATATTAATCTTATTCATATTTATCAAATCTTACTTAATTATTTAATTGTTTAATTATTTATTAATTAGTTGTTTATTTAATTATTTACTCGCACATGTTATCATCTACTCATGTTTAGATATATTCATATAGTTAATAATTATATTGTTATTATTCATGATTCTATTAACTATTTATTTATTTATTTATGTAATGAATTATTATTATTTATTTATTGGTTAATTGATTGATTTATTTATTTATTTACTGACACATGTATATATTAATATTTACTCTCATTTAGTTGCAAAATCATGTAGTATTATGTATATTATTATTATTTCTTGATTAATGTATCATTTATTTATTACTATTCAATTATCGATGGATGAGTTTTTACATTTAATTATTTATTTACTCACTTTTTATTTAATTATTACTCATTGTTTATTTGCCTATTTATTTTCACGGTTACTCGAGTACCTACTATTTTATTTATTTATTATTTATTTATTTAGTTAGTTTTATCTGGTTGTTAATTACTTGATTGTTTGAGTATTGCTATTGTTGATATGAACACACACTACGATCATGCATTATATAGAGTTATCAGTTTTTCACTTAGCAGTAGGTTCCAATATAAGTTCTCGAAATTCAAACTTGCTAGATGTGATAGTGCACTTGGAGATTGGACCATAGGCCCGTTAGGATTTTTCTTAGATTTATCGCTTTACTCTATTGTAGATTTGATATTCGGATCTGAGAGAAGTGTTAAGTTGTTGTTTTATCAGACCCTACTTAACTTAGGTCATTTAGATGTTTTTTAATTTTGTGATTAAAATTTTTCACACACTATAAGCCCTAACTCAAGGCCAAATAAGCAACAACCTTGATTTACCTTTTAGCCCCGCCCATCACCCTTCCATTTGAAGTCCAAGTTCACCTTCTCCTCTAGCCAGTTGGATTGGTAGGTTGTAAGTTGATCATAAAATTTGAATTTTGTGGTTGAAATGCATCTTCATCAACTCCGTCTCTTTGACAACGTCAGACTGTCACCGCTGTGGCGAAGGGGCTGTTTTTAAGCCTTTATAAACACATGCCCTATTCTCCATCTCTTAGTTCCATTATTTTAATATGCTCTTCTTGATTTCTTATATCAGATTGCAAATAAAAAAATTGGAAAAGAAAGCACCCACTTTGATTTGATTTCTGCAATCTCTTCAATTGTTGAGCGTCAATTAAGTATGAATATTTTGTGTATCTAATTTTACCAAATATATAACCTTTTTATTTACTTGAGCAACTAGAATCTCATCGTAGAAGCCAAGCCATTATATTTTGTTACGGTCGTAATTAGGCAAGATATTGCACCCTGTACTCTCAATATTAGAAAAAGTCCTTATTTTATAAATAAACCTTCACCAATAAATACTAAGATAAATTATAATTAATTATTTAATATTTTAGAGATAGGCTTTGATTTTATAGGTAAATTCTAATTGAATAAATACAAAAATTATAGTAATTTAATTTATTTTTTTAATTTTTATTATATTTTAATTAGTCAAATCTTTACTTTTTATTAAAATATCTTTTGATTTCCTTTTTATTCAACAACAGGTGTTTAATATTAACAACATATAAATCTAGATCATTTATGTAGATCACATGACTATATATTTAGGTGACTTTGATAAAATTACTCTTCTCATCCAACCATCATTTTAATCCAAAAGCTCATAATAAATATAAGTGACACAAAATTTTATGGTAATTACACAAAATTAGAGTTTTTCTCATTTATATAGTAAAAAAGCCAGCCTCAAATCTTTAGAAATCAACAATTTCCTTATGAATCGCATCATCAGCAATAATATATGATCCAAAAATATTCGGATCAGATGGCTAGATTTTCGAAATATCATATCTGATACGAACAGATATGATATTTAAATAAGGTGGTCGGATCTTTGTATTGGTTGACTAAATAAATATATATTAATTATATATACCTATAACCAAGAATTTTTTGTTTATTATAAGGTGGTCGTTGATTGCTGGGAGAATACCAGGCAGAACTGCAAACGATATTAAGAACTATTGGAATACCCACTTCAAAGAAAAGCTGCCTAGCAACGATGTTGCTCCTAATGTGGTGAAAGCCATAAGGCCTCAGCCTTGCTCCTTCTGCTCCAATTCAACTCCTTCAAAACATTCCATGCCAAAGAAGAACGTTGGGCAGCAAGAGCAAGGGAGTCACAGTGAGAAGAACACCGCAAAAATCCCAGTTACAGAATTACCCAGTACTTTGTGTATGGAGGAACCCATAAAGAGGATAGAAGAAGGTGCACCAAGCTCAAGGGCTAGTGAAGTAGAAGAATTGATGAAGATGTCAACAAATGAACAACAAAGTACCCAGCTCGTTCCAACGTCGACAGCCGAAGGATTAGCAGAGAAACTTGACGGCCATAGCAGCACTGCCACTTGGATGATGGAAGAGAGTCTGTTCAATGTGAATGATTTGCTTGCAGATGGGGATGTTTGGGGGTATCTACTGGAGATGGACAACTACACGTGACTAATCTCTAGTAGACTTCTTGTTTTCATCACCGAGTTTGAAATCTAGAATTTGTCGGGGTAAGTTTTATTATTATTATTATTATTTATTTCTTTTAAATTGTCATATGTATGTATGTATATTTATTTTTACTGATTTTTTGTGGTCTGCCCTACAAGCTAGGCTTTTCTTTGCTCTTTTTGAGTTAATTAGTCTGCATTTTAACTCTTTGTACGTTATTTTAATCACAAAAAATGGTATCTTAATAAAAGCGAAGTGCGTGATTATTTGTAGATTTTTACAGATATTGATACCACAGTTTTCCATTTTCCGCATTGGAGCTAATTTACATCAAATTTCTGATTTTTACTTTTTCTCTCAATTTTGCCCTTGGGCTGGAGTTTGAGTTGAGGGTATGAGAATGTCCTTCCGGTATGATGCCCACATCCTTTAAAGGTGTAGGTAGGGTGTAAATCTTGTGTATATGTATTTTATACAGTTTTGAAACTCTCGAGTTGACTCCAAAACTCCCGAATCGACTCCACTCGGTAGCTTACCGATTCAAACTCTATAGATGATTCCAAACTCAATAATTTTACAAATGACTCTCCGAGTCAAGTAATAAAAGTTATTAAAACATATTATCATTTTTTATATTAGCTTAATCAATATTTTTAAGTAATGTAAATCATATATTTATTAATTTTAAGTGTCAAAAGATTAATATATATAAATTTTATATAATTATATATTTACATAATTTAAAATTTAATATAAATGACTTTAAGTTGGCTTAAAGTCGACTCTGAGTTGATTCCACTCCATGACATGCTGAGTTGAGCCTGAGTTTCGAGTTTTTAAACTATGATTTTACACCTTAATGTTGTAAGTTATTATGTAACTATGTTGAACACTTAAGTTCCATTTGGTTAGCACGAAAAATGAACAATTTATAAAATCTATATATTGTAATTCATGTCAAAAACATTAATCTTCTCTAGAAAAATTATTCATTTTTAAAGAATTTTGTGGTATGATGCAAGACTTCACATCAACTGGCCGTTAAAAATTTTATCTTCACCAATTTCTTTCAAAATATACAAGTAAGAAAAGAAAATTATTTTGAGAATAGATTTTATATCTCATATTTACATCATAATTATTTTTTATAAAGATAATTAAGAAAATTTCATAGATTTAATATTTTTTATGTCAACCAAATGTAACCTTAACTTCACCCATTAAACTGGTCCAATTCATATTTTTAATTTTATAGATTTAATTAATCCAATCCAAGTACTCCAACAAAAACACCATTGCCCCCATCCAAACTATCATCCAAGGGTAAAGGCATTGGCAAAAAAGTGTTTGGAACCGTGGTCTGAAATTATAATGTGAATAATTAAGCAACTTTAGAGTTCCAATCCGTAAAAAATTCAATTATTATTATTATTATTATTGCTATTATTATTATTATTGTTATTATTATTATTGGTCAAAAAGATTCAATTATTTAGAGTTATAAAAGCAAGTGGTTATCAGAAACCCGTGCATGTATATGATCTAATAATCGGGAGACATATTCACGATCCTACCTGAAATTGCTCTAGCTGTTACCTCGACAAAAAAACAAAAATTGTTGGACTCAGCCGCTCGTATTCTATTATCATATAATTGGAAGTGTTTTCAAAAACACTTTTTTTAAAAGGTAATTTCCAAAAACTCTTTAAATTGGACGTTTCTAATTAAAATTTATCAATTATTCGAATACTGCAAAATAATAAAAACCTGGAGCGCCTTTGGTGCCAACACGCCCATGCATGACCTATTAAAGAAAACACTTGCCTTTGAAAAAAAATAGAAATCTTGTGAAAACTATTTTAACCTATACAGTAGCATTCTTTAAAATTAATTTTGTATGTTGTTAATATCTGTTATTAATAATTTTAAAATGTACTCTGCGTAGCACAAGTCTTTAACTAGATACTATGAATAAGTACTCATCATTGCATTCTCCCCGACATTATCAAATATACATAAATATATATATATATATATATATATATATGAAATTAATATTACTGTGATGCAGCACAGGTAAGCTCGCTTGTGCTTAAATTTTTTTATAGCCGTTGGATTTCTATCCAACGGCTGTAAAAAACACCCGTGTTTTGCTTTGCTTCTCCCGTGTCGGCTCACTCTGTTCATCCCAGGACGCCGCGCAGCACACCCAGCCGGAAGAAGGC
Organism: Piper betle; assembly: GCA_033002965.1. NCBI lineage: Eukaryota > Viridiplantae > Streptophyta > Magnoliopsida > Piperales > Piperaceae > Piper > Piper betle. Next base: position 7,171 of record JAURVB010007179.1, read on the forward strand.
GGGAGGCATCTGCATGTGAAGTCCGGTAAGGAGGCAGTCGAGGAATCCACCATTGGCATCATCTCGATCGACGCCGCCGATGCCGACTAAGTTGAAGGCTCTGTTTCTCCCGGAGTTGTGTGGCGCTGGTTCCTCTGTTTCTCCTGGGACGCCACGCCGCATGGCCGGCGGGAGGCGTCGGCATGGGAGTTTGGTGAGGAGGGGGTCACTGAGTTCACCGCTCGATCGACGCAGCCGACGCCGTCGAAGTTGCCTGCTCTGTTTCTCCTGGAGCTGTGCGGCTGTGTTGTTTCCTCTGTTTCTCCCAGGATGCCATGCAGCACGGCCGGCGGGATGAAGGCGGGAGGCGTCGGCATGGGAGTCCAGTGAGGAGGCGATTCGGAGTCCACCCTTGGCAACGTCTTGATCGACGCCGCCGATGCTGACTAAGTTGGAAGTTGGCTGCACTGTTTTCGACGCCTGCAAACACAGTACCTCTGTTTCTTCTCTGATCCAGGCGCGCACTTGCCGGTGGAGTCCGGCTCCAGTTTCTCCGGGCCAGATAGCACCGACGCCGACGACCTCGGCTCTGACTCTCCGTTCAGGTGAGCATTGGCTTCTTCCTCCTCGATCCGGCTTTGTTTGTCTAATGTTTTGGGCTGGATACATTATGACCTGAGATTTGAAAATTTGCTCTGCTGCATCCTTGAGGCGATGAAATTTGTTCCAATTAAGTTGTAAATAAGATGGTTGAGGCTTAAAATTTTGAGGAATCTGTTTATTAGTGATTCCTTTCTTATTTGAAATTTTGAGATGGTTGAGGCTTAAAATTTGTTCCGCACCATCCCTCCTCTGATCTGGCTTCTTCAAGAGAGATTTTACACAAAATTTGTTCACTAAATTGGAAGATGATTTTTGTAAATTAAGAAAATTCTTCTCTATCAACATTTTTTCTATTAATTTTTCTTAAAAAAAGAGATTAGTCGGTTGTAATTTCTTAAAATAATAATGCTGTAAATGTCAACTATTAATGGTTGCTATTATTTATGTGTATCATTCGTCTTTCTTGTTTGATTCATAGGATTGAGTTGTGGTGTAATGGTTGGAACCCAAGTTGTGGTGTAATGGTTGGAACCCAATTATATTCGATCATTGAACCGCAAATCAATCCTATAATTCAACAAAGAAAAACCAATTAAATTGATTGAAAGTCAATTAAATTGGTGGCATAGTTTTTTTTTGTTGTAGATTAAATATATAATCAGTGAATGGTAAATTTTTAATTGCGAGTTTTTGTCAATATTTGATATATTTTTTGTTTTTTGAGCAGGCAGATTGATACAGCAACATCGACGGCTTTGAAGGAGAGCAAGCCATTGTGAAATAGTCGGACGCCGGCAAGGAAATCTAATACCGAAAAAATAATTGGTTTGGTCTTGTTCTTCAAGTTGATCTAGATTTTCCTATTTTGTATTTCTGATGGAAGAAAATGCCAGCATTAGATATACTGACGGGGAAAAATGTCGATAGTTCCATGGCAGATAAGGAAGATCAGATACATGATTTGTGGTTGACTCAACATGAAATGCAGACTACAGAAGAATATTGTGGGGAAATTGAAGAATTTGACAAGACTAGTAAAGATTTTGCCAAAATAGAAGATGAAGGTGAAGCCATACAAATATCCGAATCGTTTGAAGGTTAAGTTCTTTGCCGGTATGACTTTGAGCCAAAGAAGCAAGAGCATGAACTCATTTTTTGATGGATTTGTGCATTCACAAACCCTCACTAGCAGATTTTGTGAGGTAGTATGATAGAGCGTTACAATCTCGTAGATTTGACGAGGAACAAGAGGATTTTCATACTTTGAATTCTAAGCCTATGCTATGTGGATACTCTTCTCTTGAAGCTGAAGCTGGGATTGTGTACACGAGAACAAATTTTGATATTTTTAAAGAGCAATTAAAAAGGAGCCAAGGTTGCATTTATAAGAAAATCGGCGAGGAGGATTCCATAACAAAATATGAAGTTTTTCCACATGATGATGAAGCTAAAAAACAAGTTGTTGCCAACCAAACTTGTGGAGAAATGAACGCCAAATGTAGTTGCAAGAAATTTGAAAGTGAAGGAATTTTGTGTATGCACATTTTGAAACTTTTTCATAAGAAATAACTCTGCAAAATTCTAAATCAATATGTGCTATACAGTTGGACCATTAAAGCTAGATATTGTTATTCAAGCCAAAGTGAGAATATGAACAACATTTTTGCCTCTACAAGTCCACTTACTCCATTGCAAATATGGAGGTTTCGGAATATGACTATCCGATTGCAAGATTTGGGAATCAAGTTCAAATGAGCAATATCGTTTTGCATTACCTCTTTTAGAAAATTTGGTTGAGAAGCTTGATGCGATTAGGAGTTCATCTTCATTGAGAGCACAAACAAGCAACGACTCTGTTGAGAGGCAAGTTAGAACTTCAATGGAGCATATTCCTCAAATAGTTGTACGTGACCCCTCTTAGTCGCGTACTAAAGGTCGTCCCAAGAATTGTCAAAGATTGAAGGCAGGATACGAAGTTGCTCAAGCTAAAACAAAAAGAAGGATGTCTAGTCTTTGTAACGAAAGAGGTCATTATTCTACAACATATAAAAATGTTCATAGCAATTGTAACAATGATCCCATGCAATAGGATTTTTGGGCTTATATAAGTTATGGTTGTACATGCTGGGAAACATTGTCTTTGTATTTTTGTGCATTTTGTAGAATGTAATCTTCTATAATGTTATTTTATCTATTTACATAATTAAAACATCTCAAATTTTCATTTAATTTTGACTACGTAGGATCTTGATGGATTCGACCCACCATCCCTCAAGAATTTCTTGAGTGCTCTAGCTAATTTTGAGCTAAAGATCCACAACAATTTAAGTCATTGAAAGTGAAAGGTTAATGTCATTCCAGCTTTCATGCCAGATATACACAATACATTGCACAAGTAGGGCACAATACACTCATCTCGAGTAAAAATCACTCAAACAAAACAAAGCCACGACTTTTCACATTCTAAAAGTAAAATGGATAGCATGTAAAAAAAGGTGCCAGATGCAATCCAATTTGACCATTGGAACAAACACATACTGCAAACAGATAGACAACACTAATTTCTCCAGGTTCTTTGCTATGGACAGCATCAATCGGAACATTGGAGCTCCACGACTGACAACATGTTGCTCCCAGTCATTGTTGTTTTTACCGAGCTTCTTTGCTAGGGCCTTGATAAAATCTGTAGTGAATACCCAACCAAAAGAAGGTCCATCCACTATGGTCACACGGCTGGCTACACAATCACTGATTTCTCCTTCTTTATAAGCAAAGAGTCACCAATAGTGTTGTAGTCGTTAAATACGGTACCACCAAAGATGTGAGCATCAGCAAATTCGACAATCTCACCGCAAAAGGTTGTGCGCATCACATAATTCAAGGGGAGAATGGAAAGATGTTTTGTGCAGCATAAAGTGAACAGTATGATGTTTATAAGGAAAGAACCCAGATGCCAGTTCCAATGTGAAGTCTGATATGCACAACAAATCTAGCCTAATGTTAAGGCTTTTAAATATGACTGAGCCATGCCCGCCAGCCTGCTGGTTGCCATGTGAGGAGGAAATCATACCTGCAAGTGACTTTTTACATGATATATGGTTAAGCCCTTGGCATTCATTTTGGTCAGGATACTTTTTGGGGTTGCCCCTGCAACGTAGAGATATATTTCTTCCATGAGAAGAAATTTGCTGGCTAAGATACCTTCTATTTAACTATACTACAAGGGCACTTAAAAGTACACATATACTCACTGTTAGAGCTACCAATGCTTTCGACTGCTTTAACAAAGCAGTCATGGAGCTCAGGTGTCCACCTGATCCGTACCTTGCTCGAATTGTCGCATGGAGGTGAGGAAATATTCAAATCAAGTTGTTCTGAGCAAGGATTAGAAGTATCAAATTGTGCCTCCACTGTGTTTTCAGTCAGCTCTTGAGCTTCGTGATAAATCTCCTAAACAAAATTGCCATTGAAGTTCATATCAGACAGATTAGAAAATCACTATTCAGAAACAGATGCATGGTCCTACACTTACACTATCTATGTTCATAACTGTGAAAAGGTTGGAGAGCACTACAAAAGAATTAAAAAATTTGGGGAAGTGAATTAAGATGAAACCTCCATTGTGAATGTCAGATTATCATCACTTGCATTCAGAATGGCATCAAGCTGATGAGGATCCACTTGCCAATCACCTAGCTCAATGAGAGTATCATCAGTTTATTCACTAGCAGTGTTGGCAAGTTCTGCCTCCCAATGAAACTGAGGAGTTAATATCATTTCCTCACCACATGTGGTCTCCATATTGACCTCTTGAGCCAAATTTCGTGGAACAGGGAGCACCCTGTTTTGGGATTGCTGCAAATTTTGGTTGTCGCATTTCTGAGGTTGTGGAAGAAAATGCATCTGACTGGTTGAGAAATGTGGCTCAGTGCTAGGTGAAGATGACGAATGCAAATTGGTGCAGATGACTGATGAGCTGGAACCAGGATCAATTGAACTATTGGAATGAAAATATGAAGTTGGGCTTCTCCAGTTGGAAGGGGGACGACATTTATTGAGTTGATGCAGTGCTTCAAGAACTCTGTATCTGCTTCTAAAGCTTGCAACCTCACAAAAATATGGTCAACCTCCTCTTCAATTGCGCGAAAGCCTCTTTGTTAACAACATCCACATTTACCTCATCACTTATCATCTGCACTTGAAGATGAAGAGAAAGTTATCATCCTGTCATCTGCAATTTGAAAGAAACCTATAAGATTGAAAAATGGATCTAGCTTGAGATAGTTGTGATTATTTGTATCACACACACTAATTGCCTTTGCGACACCTATCTACTTTTATTAATAAAAGGAAAATTCAAAATTAATTAAATTTAATTAAATAAAATTTAACAATTTTTTTGAAAAAATATAAAATAAATTATTATAATTTATCTTCTTGTTCAATTAAAATATATTTTAAAAGTTAAAATTAATTGTTGATTAATATTTAAGATATTAAATTATTATATAATTTATCTTATAATTTCACCTTAAGTTTATCTGTAAAACTAAAATATATTTATGATATAAATTAGACATAGTGTGATGTGACAGAGCTGCTAAACGAGCGAGCTAACCGAACTCAGCTTGTGCTCGAACTCGACTCGAATAGTTCGAAGTTCGTTTGAACTCGACTGGGATTTGTGATGGTTTTTTATACAAAAGATTGGAAAAAGTTTTTGTTGTTGCTTGCACTTGACGAGCGTAGTAGCAGATTTGATGTTAGTGTTGGGTCATGAATTGAGCCTATTTGAAGTGGCTCATTGCCACAACTTTCCGGTCTGTTGCAGAGCCGAATATTATTCGCTATGCCATAATTGCAAAGCAGTTGCAAGATCAGATTGCTTGGGATGTTGCGCTAAGGTGCAGGTGGATGACCGTAAGTTCCATCTCTGCTGACACCGAAGAGGTACACCAAAGGTTTCACCTTGACCTTTGTAGGGTTTCTTTCTGTACATGGGGTTCTTTCCAATATTAAGAAGAATCTTTTGCAAAACATTCGTTGTATTCCTTTCTTCCTCAGGCATTGTGCTCTTTTTTATTATTGTGTTTGTTAATTTTATTATCCAAATAATGTTTTTCCTTTTCTATAGTAAGGTTGGCATTATGCTTAAATTGAGAACACTAATAATAACTATTTTGACTTTTTTTGTAATAAATACTTTTTGTAATCAGGAAGAAAGAAGATCAGTTAGAACCATGATAAAAGCAATATTAAGGCCTATTCAACGAAGTGCAAAACCTGCTGATAGCTATCAGACTTGCGTAAGTGTCATTATAGTGATTAGCACTTTATTGCCTTTCATTGAGATTCGTTGACCTCTAATGTCCTTCTTTCACTACATGTTATAGTCCATTCTTTAATTCGATGTTGGATGTGATCGGTATTCAATCCACTAGATTATACCGTGAAGGTTGTCTATGGTTCGTCCTGCTTAGGTATTTAATTGATTTGTTTGTTTTTAAATACTAAATCAACGGTAAAGGCTGATATCAGATGCATTTTCATGAACGCTGGGGCCATTTTTATTTGAGGTAGTTTTTTTTACAATAACATATATCTATCTTGATCTCCAACACTGTTCGCCGCTTCCACTTCCATTCTACATGTTTATAGTAAATTATGAAAGAACCCTCCTTATCAACTTGCGTTTATACTATGTCATTCAACTTAAATTTGAAATTTACCTAGCTTTTTGTGCTTTTGCTTTATTGCCTGGTCTTCGTTTGTTTCAAGGTTGTGTGGAATAATTTTTCAAGCACATTGACTGTGAGCTCATTGTGCAAATGACAAGAACCCATGGGTAAATTGTTTCTTCAATCACTTTCTTAATTCCATGTGACAGCCCAACTTTTCTTCTGCTACATGAGTGATGTTTTGTGGATAAAATATTTCATAATTTCTTACATACGAGTGACTTCAAAGTCCATAGCAGTATGTAAGACATCAAATTTAGTAATACAACATGGAAGATATGAACTATGGATGTTTGTTTTGGGAAGGTGAAGTCCTTTAATTCATATTTCCATGCATCCTCTTCTCATCTTCTCATCTCAATTGTCAACTGACTTTTGGATTTCCTCTCATGGACATTTAATACTAGAAGTATGTGGGAAAGTTACTCCAAGTCAGTCGGATAGTATGCTCAACAACGGTAAAGCTCATCTACTGATTTAGGGAACTAGCATTTATGTACTACTGCTGCAGTGATGTACTACTACAAGCTTTGTTTTGTTTGTAATAATTTTTCAAACTACATAATAAACAGTATCAATTTAGTTTGTTCATACTATTTTTCTATATAGTTTTTTATTTCTTGCATTATTTTTATGATTTATGTTTTTTTTATTGCCAGTTTCTAGTTTGTTGAAGCCTTCATCAGACTGGCAAATGATAAATATAATTTTTATACTGTAATCCACTGATTTACACATTTTACAATAAATATATAGTTAAGCAAGTTATTTCTTTTGTGCATTCACTTTCAATACTTCAAAAATGAAATTCATTGAACCCACATCTATGGGTGACCATTTTTTATGTTTTTTAATGAAAATTTTTAGAGGTGCTTACAAAATAGGTGGCACCAGTTGTTGCAGAACGAGTAAAGCTATTAGGCTGCTTGGATGTGCATGTCCGCTGGTCTTTGGTATCATTTTCCACCACAATGTGCGCCGTCATCATCACCTCTGTCGCTCGATCAAGCGTCGGTAAATATTTTGCTAAGCGTTTGTAAATGATAATTGATTACTTCTCGGTAAATTCTGATACCTGGTTTTAAGCATATTATTTTGCAGCTTATTCTTTTGCTTTATAATCTTTGAAATTTATCTGTTGTCATTGTAATCAAATATTCCCTGCCCTCACCAAACTAGAAAGGTATAATACGATAAATGTATGAATTTGAAACCACGACCGAAGAAACCTATTAAATAATTGCATTACTACCCATTCATAGCAATTAATTGTTTTAAGCAAACAAAATTACCACCTTTTTAACCCATGGTTCTTTCTTAAAGTACAACAAATTAAAAGTTTTAAAATTATCCTGAAAATGATATTAAACAGTAAAAAATAATTTTAATTGTGAATTTGCTATATTGCAACGAGTCGGAGAAAGATCATTCTGAAAGGGATAGAATACAGAGAGAGACAGAATACTAACCTTTAAGACCTACGGACCGATCAGCTGACAGTTTCTGTAGATAACTTTTACCAGGCGTAGGATTCGCAAAAGGTAACGGAGGCTACTGATTCATGTATATATAATGACTGGGAAGCAGACGAAACGTATTAAATGTGCTGACCACTTTCCCGACATAGAAGATTGGTTACTTTGATTTGTTATTATTATCGTTTGGACTAGTTCCTCGACAGATCCCGATCGGTTGGTTGCACGCTGATCATAAATGCATCTACGTCATCTGGTACAAACAGAAATGGCTTTGTCTTCTTCTTTGACGACATCAGACTGTTACCTCTGTGGGGAAGGGGGTGTTTTTAAGCCTTTATAAACACATGCCCTATTCTCATCTCTTAGTTCCATTATTTTAATATGGTCTTCTTGATTTCTTATATCAGATTGAAAATAAAAAAATTGGAAAGAAAGCACCCACTTTGATTTGATTTCTGCTATCTCTTCAATTGTTGAACCTCAATAAAGTATAAATATTTTATGTATCTTATTTTAATAGATATATATTTACTTGAGCAACTAGAAACTCGTGGTGGAAGCCATTATATTTTGTCACTATCGTAATTATGCAAGATATTGCACCGTTTACTCTCAATATTAAAAAAAGTCATTATTTTATAAATGAACCTTCACCAATAAATAATAAGATAAATTATAATTATTATTTAATATTTTAATGATAGATTATGATTTTAAAGATAATTTTTAATTGAATGAGTGAATAAATTATAACACTTTAATTTATTTTTTATTTTTGTTATATTTCAATTGGTCGAATCTCTATTTTTTATTAGAGCAACTTTTGATTTCTCTTTTATCAATAAGAATGAAAATGCTAATTATTAACAACGGATAGTATATAATATTAATAACATATAAATCTAGTCATTCATCAGATCACATTGAGTATATAATTTGGTGATTTTGATAAAATTGCTCTGATCATCCAATGATTATTGTAATCCAAAATCTCATAATAGATACAATTGACATAGAAATATTTGTGGTTGCTGAGATTAATTTTTTTATTGGTAAAAGTAGACCAGAAGAGGCAATTGGATAAGCCCCAATAGACTGTCCAAAGAATCACACTAAATGTAGCCAACACAACAATATTCGATGTTGTTCGTACTAAATATTTTATTAATATAAGTAGATTAGAGGTGGTAATTGGGTGGGCCCTAATAAACAGGCTCGGCTTTGTTGACTGGCCCACAAGGCCAGATCCAACCTATTATTGCAAACCCAGCCTAGTTGGGCTTATATCTTTGCAAAATTTTAATTAATTAGTATATTAATTAATTTTTTTTAAAAAAAGAGAAGATGAAAGGAATGGGAAATTATATTATCCAAGTAGACAATATGGAACAAATTATGAATGTTTCTTTTATATAAAATAATAAAGGAAAAGATTTAAATGAAATAAATAAATGCGAATCTTTTAAATGACAAATTACTATTTGCGATATACTTTAGTGTTTCCACACAACCTTGAAAGTTGTTAGTTAGAAACTTAGAGTCACCAAACTCTCCATATGCCAAGCACAGAAGGACTCAGCTCCCATATCTGATATCTTATATCTGATTTGAATTAATTTCAAATAAGACTCGACTACTTTTTTAGTGATGAAATTGATAATTCTAATGATTTTATGGTAATTATTCAAAATTAGAGTTTTTTCATTTAGAAAATAAAAAGCCGGTCTCAAATCTCTTGAAATCAACAATTTCCTTATAGTTCACATCATTAGCCATAATATATAATCCAGAAATATACATATTAACTAGCTAGCTTTTGGGAATATCATATCTGATCCGAATAGATATGATATTTAATAAAATTATATTTTAAAATAAAATTTTCATTTTTTCACATTTTACATTAAACTTTATATTATTTATATTTTCTTATTAAAGAGGGTCAGATATATGATCAAATATAGATTGGCAGGTTCAAATCAGATGCATAAATGGCAAGAGAACAAACAAAGTGAGCTACAGTATTATATATAGCTTATAAGCTTGTGTAAGCTACACATTTAGTTTAAACCTTTTTTTTGGGTCCCATATAATTGAGGTCTATACATATGCATGAAAAGCTGATTGCTTAAGTAGAACTTGATAAATTTTATCTTTGTGTTTTACTTCGATTTGACCTACATTTAGATTCTTTTTAAAAAAATATTAGTTCACTGATATTTTGAAATTAATATTTATTATAATTACTTTGATAATTAAGATTAGCAGGCTAAACTAATCACAATGAGAACCTCCTAAAGGAGACTGTCTTTGTTTTTAGGTGACTACCTCATTCATATATACACAACATTATAACTTAGAATTGAAATATATTCCCACTAATACTATGGACACCAAAACAATTCCCTGATAGGTTTCCCAAATTAATACAAATTTTTTTAAAAAAAGAAAAATGTATGAAATTCTCGATGTCATCTAAAATAGGGCATTTTTGTGCCTCCTAATTATTAATAACAATGGCCGCCGAAAACTCCACTTGTTTCATAAATTATTATTGGTGGTACTGTAAACTCGTTGAGGCAAGTGCAATAATGGTATTTCAGAATTTCACTTTAAAAATAACCTTATCCTAAACTGTTTGTCTAGCTCTTTATCAAATACTTCACGTATTAAATAATGAAACATGTACTTGAGGATCCAATTAAAATATCATTTAATACTTATTCGGGTAAAATCTACTTCATAAATGAGAATAAACTATAGATCTTCAACTTCGTTAACCACTTTTCAAAAGATTATTTAGGCCTATTATATTGTACTTTTGGATAGGTCGTTACAGTGGGTGTTCTCCGATAGTGGATCTTAGTTTGGGTCTGTATATGGTACTAGTGGAAGTTTATTAGAGGCCGTGGTTTGGCCAGAAGTGATCAAGGCTGGTTGGACATAGGCTGTGAAGATGGCCGCTTTCTGCTGCAAAACTGGTCTGGAAGGCATGTTCTGCGTAACTTTCTGTCGACGGTGGGCCTCTCCGATGGCTAATGTCGGTTGGGTTCTATTCCCTTCTGTGAGGGAGTTATGGGATGTTGGTACGCATGCAAGCAAAATGGCTGACTTGATGTTATTTCTCAATTTGGCAGGGGCTTTTCTTGACGTTTTCAAGCAAGGGTGGCTATTGATGATGGTAGTTCTCCGTTGGACGGGATCAGGGGCACTCCAATCGAGGGATCCTCCCATTCATTCTTCTTTTCCTATTTCTTTCTTCTCTTCTTCTCTCTCTCTCTCTCTCTTGTCATACTCTCTCTCTCTCTCTCTCTCTCACTCTCGGTCTTTATAGATGTCCGGGGGAGTTTCTCTATGCCACAATTTCAAGCCTCAAATCATACTGTCCCCTCCTAATCTTCAACTTATTTTCTTGTAGAATAGGAATAGTGTTGATGACATTTTTTTGGGGAAGAATTGATTACACGGTCTTGACATGGTTAGGCATGTTCATGTTCATGCCCGTTCATATATATATATATATATATATATATATATATATATATATATATATATATATATATATATATCTATCTTAAGCAGATGATTTTATGTCAATAAAACTTCATGTAATTCTAAAGGTTTTTGTATTGTGTGGAGGACTTTTTAATTTTTCATAAGGGCTCAACAGATGTTATTAATTAAGAGTGTGTAGGAGTTAGGATCAAAATAATGTAGAAGAGTATAGAAGAATCTCAAAGTGATCTATATGTTGCTCTCTAATTCTCATGTTGAGTGAAGCTCACGAGTTGAGGCTCCCTGATGGAGATCCCGTAGCTAATGACTAAGTCCTCCAAAATCTTATAGTACACTTTATATTTTATCTATTTTTTTATTATGTAAAAAAGTCACATAGTTTTATCAAGTTGTCTTCACGTAGAAATTATCTATTTTTGTTATCAAATTCATCTTCTCACATTCTTACTGGTAGTAAATTACTACACAACCTCGAATTATTTGTATCATTGACTCCCTACATAGTACCGTTGAAGTGCATTTTCCACCCCCCATTATACGTTTGCTAAAAATGATATTTTTAGAA
>JAURVB010007180.1:0-21682 GCA_033002965.1 Piper betle
TCTTTTGACAATTGATGAATAGAGTCCACTCCACAATGATAACAGTGAATAGGAGGCGGGAAAGGCTTTGGGAATGAGACAGCTGCACCTCAATTGAGCAGGCTTCAAGGTGTGGTGACGAGAGGTCTAACCAGCATCGACAAACCATCAATGGCGAGGCTTTAAGGCGACAAAATTTTGGCAAAACAAACAGGTCCCACACCCTGGACAACCTCCTCTCTAATGCTGATTTCTGAAATTTTTTCTCCCCCTCAAAGCCTTGGACGCATTGGGATTAACCAAACAATTAAATCCTTGTTTCAGCATATAAGGAAGAGAGATGTATCAATCAAAATAGACAAAGGCTAAAAAATATCTTCTAAAATGGACAAAAAAATTTTATGTGGAAAACCCTAAATTTAATGAAAAGTCACATGCAAATGGCCGGATTAAATTCACTATATCACAACTTGATATAAAAAACATTCACACGAGAACAAACTCCTCAATACCAATTTATTATAATTTGTACACAAATGGTATTAATCATAAATAAATAAAACAAGAAAATATTATAGATTAAGAACTTGACAAGGTTACCATTTACGATTACAAACAAATCTTAACATAAGCATTTACATTTCTTCAATTCACACAATTTTTTCTTTCTTCCCCCATGACTCTTTTTTATCCAAAACCCAAACCTAAAAAGAAAAGCGTCTGGCATTTCTTTTATTCCTATCAACCAAGCAAGTCTACAAAATCTTGATTTTTTGCCCAAAACAGTGTTGCAATTTCATGTATTTATGGAGGAGGCATAACCCAACAAACCTCCCATTCTAGACTCCATGAAATACCTCTAGCCGGAATGGGAAGCTCCATCCATGCATGTTCCATTCCTACGGTAAACATGTTTCTCCTTTGACGCAACTTTAGTCTTCATGTCGCAAACATTCCTTTTAGTATGAATTTTTGTTAGCTCAAGAGATTTATTTTCCAACATATCTCTTATCCAGTAATATCTCACATCAATATATTTTCTCCTTTATTGAAAACTTGAATTCTTACTCACGTGGATTGCACACTGGCTATCACAGTGTATAATGTATCTCTCCTATTTAACACCAATTTCATTCAAAAATCTTTTCAACCATAGCATCTCCTTACAAGCTTCTGTAGTAGCAATAAATTCAGCTTTAATTGTAAATAATGCTAACACACTTTTGTAACCTAGATTGCCAAGACACAACCCTATTAGCAAAATTAACAACAAACCAGATTTTGACCTTATTGTCTGCAAGTCACTTGCCATGTCTACATCTGTGTAGCCAACCAACAAAGGTTTATCATTTCCAAAACATAAGCACATTTTAGATGTACTACTCAAGTACTTCATTATCTATTTAACTGCTTGTCAATCCTCTTTGTTTGAATTTGCTAAATGTCTGCTAAATGTTCCAACAGCATATGCTATATCCGGCCTTGTACAAACTATAACATACATCAAATTACCACCAATAGAAGCATAAGGAACCTTTGTCATTTCCTTCATCCCTATTTCACTTAAGTCACTTTTTTTCATTTTGAAGTGATGCCCAGGTGGAACTCCAACTAGCTTTGCATCTTTCATGATGAATTTTTACAAAGTGCCTTTTCTATGTACTTTTCCGATGACACCTAAAGCTTTCAAACTCCCCTGTCATGCCGAATGGACATCCCCAAAGTTTATTTTGCCAATCCCAAATCTGTCATTGCAAAGGATGTATTCAAGTTCTTCTTTAAACTTGCAATATTGGCTCCATTATATCCTACAATCAACATTTCATCCACATAAAGTAACAAAATAATAAACTCACCATCAGCAAACCTCTTGATGAACACACAGTGATAAAAAATAGACATATTGTACCCATTTTTTCTATAAAAGAATTAAACTTTTTTACCACTGTCCAGGAGCTTACTTCAAACCATACAAACTCTTTTCAATCTACACACCATCTATTTCTTTCCTCTGACTTTAAAGCCCTCTGGTTGCTCTATTTATATGGTTTCCTCAAGATCGCCATGAAGGAAGGTCCTCTTCACATCAACCTTTTCAACTTCTAAATCCAAACTTGCAGCCAAAGCCAAAATAATTCTAATAGAAGACATTTTAACAACAGGAGAAAATGTTTCATCAAAATCAATACCTTTCTTCTATGCGAAGCTCTTCACCACCAACCTTGCCTTGTACTTTGGTTGTGTATTATTTTCTTCATGTTTGATCCTGTAGACTCATTTATTCTTTAATACTCTCTTCCCCGTACTAAGATCCACCAACTCATAAGTGTGATTCTCATGCAAAGATTTCATCTCATCTTCCATTGCCTTCAACCACTTTTCCTTTTCTACATGAGCTTTGATCTCACTAAAATTTTCTGGTTCTCTACATTCAGTGATTTTCATATATTTTGATGATGGATATCTATTGATGAAACTAGTTCATAAGCTGATCTCCTCACATTAGTTGGCTGCCCTTGATCAAAATCTATTTGTTCCCGTCCAAACTCAATTAGAAATATCATCCCACACCACATCTTCACCCTCATCATCACTAGGTGGGGAATAATTATGTCATCCTGAGTCTCCACTTCGCTTCTAGTTGAGGTTGAATGTTCTTTTATCTTTTCCAAGCATTCCTCAGATTTACTTTGAAGAATTGCTTCCTTGCCCAAGTCCTCAACTGTTTGATTCTCACCTGAAAACTAGATTTCTGCTTTGAATCAGTTTTCTATTCTTAGGATCCCAAAGTTTGTATCCAAACTTTTCATCACCATATCCTAGAAAAATACATTCCACGACTTAAAAGTCAAGCTTAGCCTTTTGTTCCTCAGGCACATGTGCAAAGGCCTTACAACCAAAGACTCTCAAATGAGTAAGTGAACTTTTGTCACTCTAAACACTTTCTGGTATATCATTGTCCAGGGCATTTGTGGGAGATCTATTGATCAAATAACAAGCTGTATTCATGGCCTCGCCGCAGAAGCTTTTAGGCAACTTAGATGAAGACATCATTACTCAGAGATAGTTTGGTTCATTCTTTTAGCCACTCCATTATGTGGAGGAGTATAAGGAACCAGCTTCTCATGCCTAATCCCATGTTTGCTACAATATTAATTAAACTCAATAGAATAATATTCACCACCATGATCACTTCTAAGGCATTTTAAGAGCTTTTAAGTTTCTCTTTCAACCAATACATGAAAATTCTTAAAGATGCAAAAAACTATCACTTTTATTTTTCATGCCATAAGCCCACACCTTCCTAAAACTATCATCAATAAAAATGACAAAATAAATAGAATCGCCAAAAGATTTTACCTTCATAGGCCCACATACATCAGTGTGTACCCACTCAAGAACTTCTGACTTCCTTGTACTTATGCTTGCAAAAGATGTCCTACATTGTTTCCCCACCAAATAGTGGTCACAAGGACTAAGTGTGATGTCCTTGACCTTGAGAAGGAGATTTAGCTTCTTCAACGTCTCTAGTCCCTTCTCACTCATGTGTCTCAATCGATGGTGCCACAATTAGCAGTGGAATCAAGTGAGGAGATATTAACCTCCCTCCAAACTAAGTTCCTCTCATTCTTGTATAAACTACAACACTTCTTCCTTTTAGCAACAATAAGAGAACCTTTTACATGTTTCCACACACCTTGTCCAAATTGTAAACAAAATCCTTTATCATCAAGCACTTCAATTGACAACAAACTCATCCTCAAATTTGGAATATGTCTGACAATTTTAAGCTCCAATTTGTAACCCATGTTTGTCACTATATACACATCTCCAAGTCCCACAATTTCAGAAGTATCACTATTTCTCCTCTTCATTATACCCAAATCTGAAGGTTCATCGGTAGTAAAAAATTCTGCTTGAAGTTGCATGGAATGATGCTCCCAAGTCACCAACTAGCATCACAATTAGCCATCAAACAATAATTCCTACAATCAGAAAAAATCACCAAGTCATCATGTACAACATTAGTATTCTTTTCTCCTTATCCTTGTTGTCCTTATTTTCAAGTCTTTCTTGAGCTTCCTACAAACCTTTTTAATATGAACTGCCTTGTCACAATAATAACACTTCAAGTTCTTCCTGGATTTAGAACTTCCTTGACTGTTGTCTCTTCTGTTTGTGTTCCTATTTTTTGATCTACCTCTTGCCTCTTCTGACACTAATGCATGAGACCATCAAATTGGTAGAGATTTTATTATCACCTCCTCATTCAATAAACTGCTTGTTACCATGTCAATTGTGAGTTTTGCATCCGGAGCAACATTGTTCAAAGAGATCACAAATGTTTTCCAACTCTATGGCAATGTGTTGAGGAGTAGGATAGTTTGTCATTCCTCATCTAAATTCATCTTCATCCTGGCAAGTTGAATAATAATACTTTTCATCTCATTAAAATGTTCACTTATATCACTTCCATTCTTATACCTCAAGTTCACTAATTTCTTTATCAAAAGGGTCTTATTGATAGCGGTATTCTTCTCATAAACTTCTTGGAGTTTATACCATATAGCTTTGGAAGATGTCAATTCAGAAGCATATTGATACTCAACTTCATCTACCCTTTCTCTAAAATAGGTTATAGCCTTCCTATCCAACTTAAGTCTTTATCAATCACCACCGCCGGTTTCTAACCAGTGATAGGCTAATATAAATCTTTAGAATATAAATAATCAATCATTTTTCCTTTCCATTAGTATCAGTTACTCGGCCCCGTAAGAAATATCATCTTAACATGTTTCTCACCAGCTATTTTGTTGAAATATAAATCACAAACACACCAACTAGCCTCTTAGAAATTTCGTCGAACACCTAGCGGGTAGAAAATATCAACAACCAAAACTTGCAAACCAAACAACCAAGCAACCGAGCTCTAATACCATTTATTGGGATTAACCAAACAACTAAATCTTCAATTCAACATATAAAGTTGAGAGATGGACCAATCAAAATAGACACAGGCTAAAAGAAATATCTTCTAAAATGGACAAAACCAATTTTAGGTGGAAAACTCCAAATTTAGGGGAAAACCACTGGGCAAATGGCCGGATCAAAATTACTATATCACAATTTGATACAAAAATATTCATAGGAGAACAAACTCCCCAATACTAATTTAGTGTAATTTCTACACAATTAGTATTAACTACAGATGAATAGAAGAAGAGAAAAATATTACAAATTAAGAATTTGATGAGGTTACCATTAACAATTACAAACGAATCTTAATAAAGCATTCACATTTCTTCAATCCACACATTTTTTTCTCTCTTCGTGGCCCTTTTTTTACAAAACCCAAAACTAAAGAAGAAAGTGTCAGGTGTTGCCTTTATTCCTTTCAACAAAATAAATCTATAAAATCTTAATTTTTTCACAAAAAAAGATTACAATTTATGTATTTACCAAAGAGGGACGTCCTCCTCTCTCACGCTGATATCTGAAAATTTTTCTGCTCCTTTAGTTACAGCTTTAAAAGGGGCTATTTATAATATTTCACAGCCCTTCAAGCTCTTCTTTTAGTTCCACATTTAAAGCTTCACCAAACTTGTAATTCTGGAGTTTATCTTGAAGAAGTCCACTTCGGAGGTTAGGCTGTCTGGTGCTAGCCAATGATGCACCGATATTGGTCTAGTTGGATAAGGCTTCAACGTTGCATATGCATGGCCTGGTCTGAGTGTTCACCGGACTAGGTGTATGGGCTCGGTGGAGCAATATATATATATATATATATATGAGGAGAAGATTGTTGTATTAGAGTACAGCTAAGTTGGCTGTGATAGAAGTTATTTACAGCCCTTAGATGATGGTCCGACGGTTCAAATTCAATCCCAAAAAATCACTGTTTCTCCTCCCTGCCCTCCCTTTCTCCGTTCCAGCAGCGTCCACCGGCAAGTCCGCCGTCGCCGGCGGAGTCTTCGTCGGTCTCATCAAGGGCGCCGACATCGTGTTCCGGCTCTTCTTCCCCCTCGTCCCCGTCGAGGTTGGTGGTAATGCTAGACGATTCGCCCGGAACCGCCCTGCTCTGCTTACCGCGACGCCTAGCACCGCCCCTGCTCTGCCTACCGCGACGCCCTGGCACCACCCCTGCTCTGCCTACCGCGACGCCCCGCCAAGTTCACATTTTTCCTTCATCGACCACATCGCTGATGTCCGCAAATCCGTCGCCTACGCCAGCCATTGATCACGAATTCGCCGAGGCAGTTGTCGTCAGGGCGGCCAATCCGAGCAATTCGTGAGGACGATTGATGGCGGGAGCTGGCGGCCGGGGAACGAAAATGGCAGGGACATGGGGAAGGAATGGAGGCGATGGCGAGGCGGCGACGGCACTGGCCGGCGGTGGGTGGCAAGCAGGGGCAAAAACAGATCGATTGTGCGGCAGAGCATGGGAGAACAAAATCGGAGGGGTAGTTTTGTAATAAAAAGTTTACTCACTGTCTACTCGAGTCAATATTATAAAATAAATTAAAAAAATATAAAATATACAGTAAATACCATAAAATAAAATAATTTTGTAATAAAAACTTATGGTATTTTAGTTTATTTTTTAATATTTTTGGGATTTATTTCGTAATATTGACTCGAGTCGGGAGCGAGTAAAGTTTTTATTACAAAATTACCCCTCTCAAAAATTATGAACAAAATAGGGTAAAATACCATAAAATAAAATAATCCATTAGAATTTGATTATGTTGTGTTATGATATTTTCCTGTATTTTTTTAATATTTTTGGGATTTATTTCGTAATATTGACTCGTGTCAGGAGCGAGTAAAGTTTTTATTACAAAACTACCCCTCTCGAAAATTATGAACAAAATAGGGTAAAATTATGCACTGTTAAACTGCAAGTCCTGACTACGCGCTCTCATGACCGGTCCCAGGCCGATCAGCATTGAACCGGGCTACATTGCAGCAAGGCAAAGCAAACCAGCTCGTTCGGTTCAACTTGGATTTTAAGTTGGAAATGTTTCAAACACCTTTTCGAGCTCTGATTTGCGTGAAACTTGGTACCCACAGTCTTTTGCATTTTGAACACAATAGTGAGGTCTATTTATTTATTGGAGCAGTTAAAGACCAGCTTTGAAGCCTCTTAAAATAGGAAGCATGTATGAAGTCAAAGAATTAAAATGATAAAAATCAAATAATGGTGAATAATACTAAGCACTACTAGTGCATTTGAGACTTAGTGTATTTGAATAAAATTATATTAGAAATTTCACAGCAAAGGCCAAAGGGGGTACCTTTTTCATTGGCCTCTTCATTCCCGTTGGCAAGCAGATCATCTCTTATTCATCCTCGCACTAAAAATCAAACAATATAAATCTAACAAGTAAGAAAAAATGAAATTCTAGATAAGAAAAAAATACAAACAGAGCCAAATCTATACTAAATCTAACAAGAAATATGACAACTTACCATTTTTTATCAAGGTAAGAGTGGAGCAGTAAAAAGGATTGATGGATCATGCCACGAAGTGCTACCACCGGCCGCTTAATGGATCATGAAATGAAATGCTGCAAATAGTTGCCGACGGCCGCTCGATGGACCATGGAATGAAGTGCTACTGCCGGCCACTTCTCTTCAAAACCCTACCTCCTTAATCCCCTCAAGCTTGAAGTAGGCTCGAAGGTTCTCAATGTACAAGCTCGAGACGGCCATGGGCTAATCAAATAAGCAGATTGCCTGACTTGAACTCGAACACTAAAAACTCGATTCGAAAAGAATTAAGTCCGAACTCAAAATTTGATAAAATGAGCTGTTACGAGTATCAGAAAAACCAACTCGAACCGGCCCATGAGCAACCCTAGTGAGAACCAATCTCACCCTCGACAGACTTGGAATTCAAGTTGAACCCTAATAAACTATATAAAAAATATCGTGTGTTATTTCTTACTTGTAGCACTTTATTTTTATTTTTATTTTATTTGCAAGGCTTCTTTGCACAGCAAGGGCACCTTTAGTCCCATCGAGCCCACTTCTCTAACTCAACACAAAGTAAAGTGTGATCGAGGGGCAAAAATTTGGTGCCTGAAATATATATATATATATATATATATATATATATATATATATATATATATATATTTGCGTGTGTGCCGGTAAGGTGCTTGTTAAATATAAAAAAATAAATATAATGAAGATGCATGGAACCCATTTTGCCTGAGGAGGCGAAATCGTAGGGCAGGGTGCAGAGGTCGTCATCGGTATAAAGTGTTTAACATGTTCTTCAATGCCTCTTCTATCTCCTTCCCAAACTGGTAAGAGACTCAACAGTTAAAAAGCGCATCAATCAAATACACTTTCTCTGGTCCCCTTAGCATGTCAAGGATTTCTGTCTTTGAGCTCATTTGCTCTCTCTCCAAGCAGCCAATTTCCACACGCATAATAAGTATACACTGCGATGAGTGAAGTGCACAGATATATATGTATAACACCATGAGCACTTGGATCATGTTAGGATCTTGCCCCTTCATCATGAAGAGAGACATTTAAGCAGTAATCTCCACAAACATTTTCAGGAAAAGCAGCTGATTTGCGGCCGACTTCCAACTCTTCCTCCTTCGTTGGTTGGGCAGAATTACTAAGAGTACAAACAGCATCCATTGCACCAAGTTTATTATTTCCATGACACAGAATCATTGACTTCCACATTGAATCTCCTCATTTTATAGGTGATCAGCACTCCAACCAAAAATTCTAGACCGAAGGACTATTTTGTTGAGCAGGTATAATTTGCCACAAAAAAATGTTAAAAGAGACGAACGTTATTGACTCTTAGGAGGAAATGGATCTATCGGCTTCGATCTAAAATACCTAACCACTTTAAAGAACATAACCCAAGTTTATATTAGTCACCGTGACTATACTCAATAGTTTGGCAAAATAAAATTGTGAGGATTGGGTAGTAGTACTTGTGTGAAATAGAGAGAAATTACATGTCTGAGAATTCAGAAAATCTCAATTTTGTTCTAACACGCACACATTTATAAATTTTACTGATATAGGTGGTGAAATATGAATTAGTTGATCATATAGATCATATATAAAATATTATGGGTCAGAAAACACTCAACCTAGACGACAATGTACTCACGGCCCAAGGCTGCCACAATTAGTGATCAATACTCATTTATCTAATTTGATCAAGATAAATATATGTCAAAGTAATTAAAGGGATGAAGGTTCTCCGAATAAGTGATAATTAATGTTTCACCAATAATATTGGTAGCGAAAAACATGTGTCTGTGATCCCGGTTTTGTATCGGATCCCCCTAGGTGAAGAGGTTAATGGAGTAAGTGGGGGCGGGGTGAAGAAGACTTGGCGACGGGAGTGGTTATCTGGTCAAAATAATATATAAATGATGTCAGCGCACATTCTTGTATTGAAACACGCCCACATCCATTGTCCAAGTATTTCTGTAATTGAGGGGGCGGCATTCATCAATGTATTGAAACAAAATCATTGAAGTGATCACCACAAAAAATCAGATCTATTGGGATAGATTCAGGAGAAAATATCAGGACTTGTTAGGTCGTATGAACTCTGCGACCCCAACCGAAGGCAAACTACAAACTGAGAACGGCCCCAACCACCTCAACCCATTTGAGACGAAAAATATTTTAAAAAATCTATTCGTTATACCTAGAAAAAGAGTGCTAGCGATTGATCAACGAATATGTCTACAAGGTATTCTAGAAGCGGAGTGTTAATGTGAAAATGAGTTTATAAACTTTACTTTAAGATGACTAGTCATTTTAAAAAATTTAAGAATCCATATTTAAATAGTCAACACATACTTCATATATAGAGACACTAAACAATTAGTATAAATAGTTAAAACATATATCTCACGTCAAAAGATATTATAGGTGAAAATTAATATATATATATATATATATATATATATATATATATATATGTTAAAATGCAAGTCTTCCTAACAAGTCATCTTATATTAAGAAGACTATGCCCCACACTTCAACAATATCAGCCCTTTTATAAAGATAAATTTTGAGTATTTCTTTGAAAATATTGTTCTTATAACTCTAAGTTAATTTACATCATGGATCATGTGCATATACAATTATCATAACAAAGAATTTTTTTAAAAAAAGGTTTAACCCTAACTCTAACCAGTAATCTCACACAATCATATTTTATGATTTGTTTCTAGCCAACAACGTGTATAAATAGTCATCATGATATTTGCAACTCACCTAACTAATCTTTACCGATTGATATCCTCTCTGAAAATAATAGATACTAGATTGATCTCTTATCTGAAAATAATATATACGTAGAATAACCAATTATTCGCAAATGGATATTGCGAGTACCTGTACATTAATTATTTATATAGTGTTAATAGTTAAAGCATATATCTCACATCAAAAGAAATTATAGGTAAAAATTAAAATATATATATTGAAATGCAAAGTCTTCCTAACAAGTCATTTTATATTAAGAGGCGTATGCCCCACACTTTAACAATATCGGCCCTTTTGTGAAGATAAAGTTTGTTTATTTCTTTGAACATATTGTTTCTATAACTCTAAATTGATTTACATCATGGATCAAGTGCATCTACAATTATCATATTGAAGAATTTTTTTAAAAAAGATTTAACCGTAGGTCACCGGTAATCTCACACTTTCAGTCATTATGTTTTGTTTGAGGCTAACGTAGCGTGTATAACTAGTCATCTACAACTCACCTAACGAATCTTAGTCAATCTTGACCGATTGATCTCCTGTTTGAAAATAATAGATACGTAGATTGATCTCCTGTCTAAAAAAAGATACGTAGAATAACCAATTATTCGCAAGTAGATATTACGAGTACCTGTACATTAATTATTTTGGAAAACAAAACGAGGAATGAGATTGTAATTAAATAAAAATCGCAAGTGGGCAAAAACATATTTGTGACAAGAAAATCGACAAAACTTATGATAATGAAAATCATAATAGTAATTGTTTTCTCAACTAGTGGAATACTAAAAAGGTTTGGAAAGCCAATCTCTGATGTAAGGTTGGCCAAGCATGATTAGTGATTTCTCCATATATTTCTTGATGAGGCTATTCCATTAAACTCGACTACTTGACTCGAAGCTTGATTTAATATTAAACGAGCCAGGACTAGGCTCGTAATTACATAACTTGACTCGACTCGAAGCTCGATACTTTATATAATGAATAAATTTTTTTACCATGTTTATCTTAAAACTTTTTATATAAATATAACCAAATTATAAAATATCATTATATGATATCAAAGTTAAATAAATTTATGTATGATAAAATTATCTTTGATGCATAATTATGTAAAATGTGAGATATTTTAATTATAAATAAAATTTTAATATAAATTATACGAAAAAATAATATCAATAACTACGAATCAACCTAGTTCCAACTAGACTCGAACTCGAATCGACTCAAATACTTTTTAGCCAAGACTCAGACTCAAAATCAAATGAGCCGAGCTTGAGTAGCGCAAAACTTGACTCGACTCACCAATGAACACCCCTACTTGACATTAATATGTTAATTAATTACATATGGAGGTCATAGAATAATTTGATTACATCAAAATACTAATCAATCATTAACACAGTTGGTCATATTTATAAGGTAACTAAGATTTTAGTTGATCTTGTTTGAAAAAAATAATCATCATTTTTCAAGAGAGAAAAGTCCCACACATATATATTAAAACGAGCTCATGAAAAATGGTTACGTGCGTCTCCTAAGTACTTGACATAAAATTAACTCTATATTAAGCTTGAAACAAACATCAAGGCTTAAATTAATTTGTTGTAAGTTATGCGCAGGCCACAAGAAGATCTGCCAAGATAGCTAGTATTCAATGCCCAATTCTATCAACCATTATAACAGCCCAATTTAAGTGTAAATTGATGACATTAATCATTAACTCTTTCAAAATTAGTCAATCGAAATTTTTGCTAATATGCTAAATTAGTCAGCTCGATCTTATCTTAATAAGTATCAAATATGAGACTCTTAAGAAAATTCCATTTAACAATCTGGCCTAGATGCAAAGGCCTAACTTTTTCGCTAATATGCTAGATTTTACCCTTATAGGTATTAAATACAGTAATACTTCAATTCAGCCTGAAGAATGGACTAAATCTTGAAGTTATAATTCAGAAAATTATTCGTTGGACTACTAGCGTACAAACTTTACAAAAGCAGATTTCAACCTTCAAGAAGGCTTAAAACGGTAACTTTGCTGGGTTTCTATAGATTGCATGCTTATCATAATACCTAGGAATGCTTTTACACCTAAAGCTCATAATATGAGCACTTCGAGCCACGGGAGAGGTAGCACCTCCCTGGTAAATAAGAGGGTGAATTTATAGATTTAATGATTACTCAGAGCTACACGAAGGTAACACCCCTAATGCAAGTAAGAGGTTGAGCTTTTTATAATGTGGATACATGATCTGATTCTTATACTTAGTTTAAACCTTTGAGTTAGGTAACTTATCCTTGATGATGTTGATCTTGCAATAAAGACTGAAGTCATAATTACTTGTTCCACATACCTCACAGATAGAAATTAAATACACAGAGACATCATTGCATGTCAGGGTATCATATCCTAACACTCGGTCCTCACGTGGACCCTTTAAGCATGTCAGGGTATCATACCCTAACACTCGCCCTCACGTGGACCCTTTAAGCGGTATGAACCTTAAGCTCTTTCAGTTCATGTTCCTCTATCATACATACAAAGTTGCATCCAAATACATTTCGTGTACTTTAATTGCTTCTCATCATGTTCTAGGACTTTGAGATTTACACACCTAGGAGATCGTTAAAATACCATAAAGTTAATACTCTACATGATGATGATGATGATGATGATAATAATAATAATAATAATAATAATAATAATAACAGCATAGACCACATTTTTTAATCATTTTTGGAAGTTTTAATTAATTAGTTATTAATCATGGTATAAAAATGTAGAGATTTCCAAATATTTTAATAAGATTTGAAAAAAATAATTTCTAAATTTCAGCATGAGATGAGATTGTACTTATCTATTAGTTTACTAGTAAAGACTCTATTTTATAAAGAATTTTAAATATTTAAATAAGATTTGAAATGGTCTTTTATTATTATCACAATTAATCATGATAAGTCATTTGTTAATGTCTTGTTAAAATTTGAGGACATTTCTCAATATTTGTTCTCTTATTATAAATAGATTGAATTGATAGATAGATAGATATAGAAAGAGATAAGTTTGATGATAGTTTGAGAGACAGATTCACGTTATTAAGTGATGTTCAAAGACCATGATATCACAACCAAGAGTTGAGCTATCGTGCATCACATGGGATTACTGTACTTGATCTTTAATTAGTGCCTATATAAAGGAGGGTTTTGTGGTAGACATTCATGTATTGGAAATCAACGGCAGAGATCAGATGGATGCCGTCTCATGTGCTATCAATGTACTCTCCGCCCAAGTACCACCAAAACATCTTGGGGGCAATAATGTCGGCCGGAAGTTGGTTACTTTTCCGAAAGACGTTTGGGGAGATTACTTCTTAAAAATTTCCCCCAATGAAGAGGTACTAATTATAAACTAGATTTTGATATATCTACATTATAATTATATTTATAATTATAATTAGAGAGATACCTGTTCTAGGATATTCTCCTGTGCGTCTATTTTCTAGCTGATCTTCTACTAATCATATTGTTGCGAATGGGTGTGCTTCACTGATACGTAGAAATTGGATTCATGGAGAGTTAGGGCAAAGGAGCTCAAAGAGAAAGTGTTTGACATTCTAAGCTGCGCAAAGGGGGCAGAGCAAGTGCATATAATTGATGCGCTTTATCACCTTGGTGTCTCTTACCAGTTCGAGAAGGAGATAGAAGAAGCATTGAAGAACATGTTCAACACTTACATCGATGATGCTTCGACTAGAGACGACCTTTACACCCTTGCCTTACGATTTCGCCTTCTCAGACAAAATGGGTTTCATGCATCCACCAGTAATATATAGCCTACATTGCCTTAAAATTTATTAGACTTGATACAATATCCAACTGATTATTCATGCTTGCTTGCAAACTAATTTGGTAACAAACATTCACTTTGACATTCATATAGCACACGGTTGCACTTGCACGAAAGACGTACAACTTCATGCTTACATGATCCAAGTTTTTTGATATAAATATATATATGGACATACACTATACCAATTAAAACGCATGCATACAATATTTCATGGCGAAACTTAACAAAGGCACTGTTTGTAACAGAGGCACTTGACAAATTCAAGGATGCCCATGGCAGTTTCAGACAAGATCTAGCTTCTGATGTGATGGGTCTTCTAAGCTTATATGAAGCCTCTTACGCTGGAACTGTGGATGACTTGATACTAGATGAAGCTTTGGTCTTCACCGAAAAACATCTTAAAGCTGCTCTACCCCATTTA
This sequence comes from Piper betle, assembly GCA_033002965.1. Classification (NCBI taxonomy): domain Eukaryota; kingdom Viridiplantae; phylum Streptophyta; class Magnoliopsida; order Piperales; family Piperaceae; genus Piper; species Piper betle. Next base: position 14,520 of record JAURVB010007180.1, read on the forward strand.
GACTCTCATCTTGCCGAAAGAGTGTCACACTCTTTAGAACTGCCTCTTCACAAGAGGATTCAAAGGTTGGAGGCGAGAGAGTTCATATCTTTATGCGAAAAAGATGATTCCATGGTGAACAAGGAGCTGCTAGAGTTTGCAAAGCTGGATTACAACATTTTGCAAGCCTTACACCAATGGGAGCTAAAGGAGTTAACCAAGTCAGTATAGAATGAATACACGCCACTCGTTGGTTAATTTTGGAAGTTTGATTAATGTTATTGATCAATTGCCTAAATGAATACTGCAACGTTTGTTCAGATGGTGGAAGAAACTCAACCTTGTTGGCAAGATGACTTTTGCAAGGGACCGAATGACTGAGATTTACTTCTATGTTTCCGGTTTTTTCTTTGAGCCGCAATATTCGAGAGGTAGGATTATTGGCTCCAAGATACTGGCTATTTGTTCAGTGGTAGATGATGAATACGATGTGTATGGTACATTGGACGAGCTTCAAGTATTTACCGATGCTATTTGCAGGTATAATATATATATATATATATGCAATAATTAAGCCTGATTAAATTAGTATGACTACTAATTTGGGAGATTAATAATGATCTTATTATTATAATTTTAAATTGATAGATTGGATGTCGCGGCTATGGAAAATCTTCCAGAATACGTTAAACCACTATATGAGGCCATTTTTTTCAGTTTAAAGGAGTTTGAAGAGGAACTGGCCCGGGAAGGAAATGCATATCGGGTGAATTACTTGAGAGAAGAGGTAAGATATGTTTATTTATTTTGACATAATCAACAAATGTATATGTAGCTGCTAATTTTTCTCTCCTTGATCATGTCACTCAAGGTGAAAAATGTGTGCAAAAGTTATCTTCAAGAAACAAAATGGCTGCACCAAAGATACATACCCACGCTAGAGCAATACTTGCTTGTTTCTGAGATCAGCAGTGTATACACAGTGATATATAATGGTTGCTTTGTTGGATGTGGAGAAATTGCCACAAAAGAGGTTTTTGAATGGTTCCAAGCTTTCCCTAAACTTCTCAGTGACTCGGCACGTATTGGCCGCATTGCTGATGATATCATGTCTTCAAAGGTAATTAATATATATATATATATATATATGAAAAATTTCTTACAGTCGCCCTAATTTGTATATTAGACCGTCTAGATCTATTTTTATTGAAAAAATAAATTTCCTAGCCTCCTTCCCACTACCTTCTACGCTACTGCCGCCGTGCTCCCCCGCCGATGTCGACACCCTCGCCGTCCTTAAAGGCATGGATGTGGACGTGGCAGAGGGTGTGGGCGGAGGCGAGGGTGCGGGCGTGGGCGGGGACTCAGCGGTGGGTGTTGGCATCGAGGGTGTGGGTGGTGAGGAGGGAGGCATGGTCGGAGGCGAGCGCGCAGCGGAGGGCGTGAGTGTGGCTGAGGGCGCGGGCGTGGGCAGGGGCTCGGTTGTGGGCACTAGCGCCAGCAGGGGAGCACGGCAGCGGTAGTGGTGTGGACGGCAATGGGAGGGAGAAGGGAATATATATATATATATATATATATATATATATATATATACACACACACTTCTAAAAGACTCTACCAATATTGCAGTACGTATAGACTGAATATACATAAAAACTTGTGTTTTAATATTTTGTAAAAATTATCCAGTTTGAGCAGTCTAGAGGCCATTGTGCATCAGCAGTTGAGTGTTGCATGGAGGAACACCAGTGCACAAAGGAGGAGGCCTTGGAGAATCTAGATGGAGTTTTAGGACGGGCATGGAAGGACATGAACAAAGCTTGTATGAGGCCCACTCCTTTCCCTATGGAGGTCCTTAGGCCAATTGTTAATTTGGCAAGGATAGCAGAGATAATATACCAGTATGAAGATGGGTACACTTTCACTGGTGGAAAAACCAAGGAAAGGATCAGTATGTTGTACAAGGATCCCATTCCGCTTTGATGAAAGACATTGAGTAGCAATATATATGGAAAAAGGATCTATGATCTTGTGCACTTAGTAGTATATATGTGATGACCTGTTTCACCAAGTAAATCAAGGATATTGATACTAGTGTACCATATTAATATACATGGTTTTGTTTGTCGTAATGAAGGCGTATTTGATCAAATCTAACTCCTAGAGCATACAAGAATTAAAACTGCCCGAGTAATGTTATTTATTACGCATTACGCATGAAGTAGATTGAGAGATAAGTCCTCTCATTAAAGAATGTTAATTCGTAGGCAAGCCATTGTTAAAGACCTTCTACATTTCCAAAAATGAAGAGTGTAGGTTGCAACATGAACTTCCACTGGGATTCCAAATCTTTGATTAGTTCATCATCTGAATTTTGTAGAGAGCTGATTGATCTTTACCATTAACCGAACTGAGAAAGTTGCCTGTTTTTTATTTACATCAACGAAGTTGGCCTTCAAGGTTGGAGATATGTGGCAATTCATTTCGGAAATCATACAATCTCATGTTTTGGAAATTTTGTCTTCAAAATATTTTTATAGACGGTGGGCTCAATTTAATATACAATCCGCTACTAATTAAATGGTTAACATCCTAATATATCAGATCTTATCTTATTCTACAAAAATTACATATAATACTATTTTTAGGATTCTATATAGGATTTAAATTAGAGCAAGGCATGTGTTAAAAATAAGAATATATTTACTTGTTAACATAAATTGAAAAAGAAAAAGAAATAGATAAACACAAACTAAGAGAAGTAGAATATAGATGGCCCATCAATACACTGGACTTATATTGCCAAATGGAAAGATAAAGAGGGCTTGTAGTGGACACCAGCCAAAAGATTTGCAAGAAACCTTTGCTTTTGCAACATCTATAGTGTTCTACACACATTGTCATAAGAAAACCAACCCCCTGCTTCCCTTGTTTAGCAAAGAAAGAGGGAAGATAATAGGCACCAAATGTTCATCTCTCGTCCATATTATATCAAGTTTTATCAAAGTAAATACTACTGCAAATTAACCAAGTAGAAAAAAGTTTTATATGCTCACTTACAAATTTAAACTTTCATATTGCTAGGCCCCTCTAAAAGTGGCATTTCCGTTGAAAATAATATGGAACATGGCCATGATGAAATGGTGAGATCGACCTTTTAAATAAGCTTAAAGTTTCGCTTAATTAATCAGCCGTAAGTTAGGATCTTATAATTATAAGCGGTCGGTACTTAACAAACCCCCTTTTCCCAATTTAATCATGTATAATAAATCGAAATGGCAAAGATGTTGAAAATTATCACATGCACACTACTGATAAATGAAACGAATGCATGCCAAAACTTAAAGAGTTAGGTTCAATATATTTACGTGATGAGTATGGTGTTTACTGGTAAATTAATGAAATCACTACAAAAAAATTAGTTTTTCTCCACGTTTGAAAAGAATGGCATCCTGTCTTCTCATGCCAATTTTTATCACGGAGAAAAGTTTAAATTCATAGCATCTGGGGAACGCAAGTTTGATTGAAGATGGATTAGAGGAGAGGAGAGGTGGAAGATAAATAAAATAAAAAGGCTTCGTGTACAAGCGCTGACGTGCCTTGCCTTTATGAAAGTGTCAACGAAAGAGCGAACAAAGCGAAAGCATAAGCAAGCCCATATTTGGGCTACGTAAAGGATTTTTGTTTCAATATTTGGAGATTTTTTAAAGGTAAGAATATATTAATTTTCAAACTTTTCTCCATGTTTAAAAAAATATGGAGAAACTTTTCTCCACCCTACTTTTATAAACTTCACTTTTCTCCACCACATTTTAAGATTGAAGAACATTTTTCGGTGAAGAAAGGTTAGAAAATTAACATATACTCTCCTTCAAATATTTTCAAATATAAATAAAATTTTAAAGTTTTATCCACAGTTAAAAATGACACAGAGAAGATATGGAAAAAAACAGGGAAATAGTCATTTTTTGTACTAAATATTTGGGAAATTAGGGAAAAAATGCTTTTGTCGCTGTCAAAATTTAAACTTTAACCATTGTTTTATTGATAATTCGGTTAGTACAGCGATGCAAAGGTTTTTTTAAAATTTTTTTCAAATAACACTTATAAATTACTGTCACTATACAAATGTACAGTATTTGCAAAATGAGCTGGGAAATGGGAAAGTCCTAGAGACAAAAATTAGTATCAGGTTTGTGTTGTTATACATTGGCATATCAGTTCAAGTTAATATGAACCCTTGAAATAGATGGAAGTGGAAACAAGATGCATTTCACGTTTTTCTTTTAGTACTAGACAACCTCTTTTCAGCCTAAAAATTAACATAGTTAATTAATCTCTGGTATATATATGTACATGACAAGATAAACAACCTCATGTCTTGTTTTATGAGAAAAGCAATATTCTAATTATGTCATCATATATTAAACACAAAAACACATCTGCTTACACAAGCCAAATACAAATAAAGTTTTAACGTGCTAGCAGATAATAGCATCACTTCCACTTATATTTATGAAAAAGTTGTGATTACAGTTGTTTTACAAAAGACAAAAGAGAAATACAACCCTGTGCAAAACTCCTCCCTTCTCCTTCGTTACAGGGGCCCAGTGTTGAGATTAAACAAACAACCCAAATACAAATCCCCTATTTCAACACATAAGGATGAGAAGTATCAAATAAATAAAGAGATCAGACAAATTAATTTTACATGAAAAACCCTAAATGTTGTGAAAAAACCACAGGGCAAACAACCAAATCTAATCCACTATATCACAACTTTGATACAAAAAAGATCTATAGGAGAACAAACTCTCTAATACCAATTTTTACTTTCTACAAAATTGGTATTGGCCAAGAAAGAAAATAAAGAATTACGGATTACAAATAAGAACTTGGCAAAATTACCATTGACGATTGTAAGCCAATTTCAACAAAACATTCACGTTTCTTCAATCCACACAATTTTCTTTCTCCTTTCGTAGCGGCCGTATTTTTCCAAAACCTAAAAACCAAAAGCTAAAGAAGAAAAGCATCGTACGTTGCTTTTATTCCTTTCAAATAACCAAATTTGTAAAATCTTGGTTTTTGCCCAAAATAGGATTTCTATTTCATGTCTTTACGGAGGAGGGACAACCCAACAAACCTCCCCTTCCTGACTCCATGAAATACCTCTAGCCAACATGGGAAGCTCCATCTATGCCTACTCCATTCCTGCAGTAAACATGTTTCTCCTTTAACACAACTTTAGTCATCATGTCTAAAACATTCTTTTCGGTATGAATTTTTATTAGCTCAAGAGATTTGCTTTCCAACATATCTCTTATCTAATGATATTTCACATCAATGTGCTTGCTCCTTGAATGAAAACTTGAATTCTTACTTAGGTGAATTGCACTCTAGCTATCACAGTGTACAATATATCTCCCCTGTTTAATGCCAATTTTATTCAAAAATCTTTTCATTCAAAAATCTATTCATCCATAGCATCTCCTTGCAAGCTTCTGTAGCAGCAATAAATTCTACTTTAGTTGTGGATAATGCAACACATTTTTTCAACCTAGACTTCCAAGACACAACCCCATTAGCAAAATTAACAACAATCCCAGATGTTGACCTTCTTGTCTCCAAGTCACCTGCCATGTCTACATCGGTGTAACCAACCAGTAAAGGTTTATCACTTCCAAAACATAAACACATTTTAGATGTACCTCTCAAGTACCTCATTTTCTATTTAACTCCTTGTCAATGTTCTTTGCTCGGATTTGCTAAATGTCGGCTAACCATTCCAACTGCATATGTTATATTTGGCCTTGTACAAACCATACCATACAACAAACTACCAAATGCAGAAGCATAAGGAACCTTTCTCATTTACTTCATCTCTGTTTCACTTAATTTACTTTTCTTCAACTTGAAGTCACTCTCAAGTGGAAGTCCAACCGGCTTTGTATCTTTCATATTGAATTTTCAAGTACTTTTTCTATGTACTTTTCCTGTGACTCCCAAAGCTTTCTAGCTCTCCTGTCATGTCGAATGGACATCCCCAAGATTTGCTTTGCTGGTCCCAAGTCCTTCATTGCAAAGGACTTGTTCAAGTTCTTCTTTAAAATTGCAATCTTGGCTCCGTCATGTCCTAGAATCAACATGTCATCCATATAAAGCAACAAAATAATAAAGTCACTATCATCAAACCTCTTGATGAACGCATAGTGATCAGAAACAGACTTTTTGTATCCATTCTTTTCCATAAAAGAATCAAACTTTTTGTACCACTATCTAGGAGCTTGCTTCAAACTATACAAACTCTTTTTCAGTCTGCACACCATTTGTTCCTTTCCTCGGACTTCAAAACCTTCTAGTTGCTCCATCATGTGTATGGTCTCCTCAAGATCACCATGTAGAAAGGTCGTCTTCACATCTAACTGTTCAACTTTCAAATCCAAACTTTTAGCCAAAGCCAGAACAATCTAATAGAAGACATTTTAACAACAGGAGAAAAAATTTCTTCGAAATCAATACCTTTCTTCTGTCTGAAGCTCTTCACCACCAACCTTGCCATGTACCTTGGTTGTGAGTTGTTTTCTTTATATTTGATCCTGTAAACTCATTTGTTCCTCAATACTCTCTTCCCCTTAGGAAGATCTACCAACTCATAGGTGTGATTATCATGCAAAGATTTCATCTCATCTTGCATTGCTTTCAACCACTTCTCCTTTTCTACATGAGCTTTGTCCTGACTAAAATTTTGTTGTTCTCCACATTCAGTAATTGTCACATATTATGATGATGGATATCTTATTGATGGAACTGGTTCACGAGCTGATCTCCTCACATTAGTTAGCTGCCATTGATCAGAATCTCCCTATTCCTGTCCAACATCATTAATAAACTCATTAGAAATATCATCAGACACCACATCCTCACCCTCATCATCACAAGGTGGGGAATTAATTGTGTCATCCTGAGCTGCCTCTTCACTTCTAATCGAGGTTTAATGTTCTTTTATCTTTTCCAAGCATTCCTCAGATTTAGTTTGAGGAACTTCTTCTTTGCCAAAGTCTTCTACTATTTCATTCTCCTCTTGCAAACCTCTTGGCTCTGATACCACTTAGTTGGATTAAACAAACAAACCAAATACAAATCCCTTATTTCAACACACAAAGAAGAGACAGGGTCTATCT
>JAURVB010007182.1:0-10059 GCA_033002965.1 Piper betle
AATTAGTTTATTATCTATTAATGTTTTTATTTCTTTTTGACAATAAATAACTAATTCTTGATTCATCTGTATAGGTCTAGCCTTAGTAGGAATTAGTTTATCATTGAAATCATTTTCATATGGTAATGAGACTTCATGTTTTTTCCTATTCCAGAATGCACTAGGTAGATCATTACATAAATCTTTTTCAAAAGATTTTTTATATCTTTGATTCTATTTTCTATAAGAGGTGAATTAATTTTACTTTCTAAAATTAATTTATTCACTTCATCTTTTAAATAGGTTATTTGTCTAATCTTATTCTTTTGTTTATTTCTCATTAGAGATATAAACGATTGGCGTTTTGGAAATTCTAATTTAAAAGTTATATCTTTTCCTTGTAGATGTGTATGAATTCCTATATCATCCACAAAGAATGGTTCTATCAAGGCAGTAAAAGGATTTCCAAGGATTACCTCAGATCCTATGTTCTTTACTAATATAAATGTTAAATATATGCAAACATCGGATATGCAAACTACTGCATTTGATAGTTTGTAATTTACATGTAATCTTTCTTCATTAGCAGCAGAAAGAGTTTGTTTTGTCTTTTTATAATATTTTGTCGGAATTAATCCTTCTTGTATTATATTCCTATCTGCTCCTGTATCTATAAGAGCTAAGGTTTCCAAACTAAACTCTTTGTTGATAATGATTTTAATTTTTAACATATACTTCCTTGTAATAGTCTGTTCTATAACATTTAAATAATTCTCTTCGGGAGCTTCTTCTTCATCTTGAGGTTCCCTTGTCTTAGAACTTTCTCCTATATGGAAATTTTTTAATTCATCCAAGATGTTAATTTCTTCTTCTTCTTCTGAATTATTTTTAACTTCTTGTCCTAGTTCTAAGACTTCAATTCTTCTTTTTAAAGATAATACTTCTGTTTTTAACTCATTTATTTCTTTTATTAAATCATTAGTAGTGATAGGTCTTTCTTTTTTAAATCTTCCTAATACTTCTGTCATAGTATAGGATGGATTTAAAATTGCTTCTGTTTCAGGTTTAAACTTAGGTTTCTCCTTATTTTTAGATTCAATAATTTTCTCTATAAATTTACGTTGATCTTCTTTATTTTCTATTGAATCTATCATATCTAATAGTAATTCTTCTTGAGCTGTAATTACATTAATTTGTAAATTATTTAAATCTTTTATTATGTTAGTTTCTTCACAATTACAAATACTATCACTATCTGAAGAACTTACTTCTTCAGTAGATGTATTTATTTCTAATGCTTCATTATCAGATGTATCATATTCTGATGTTTCTTCTTGATCATCTATTAAATTTAAAAGTATTTCTTTTTCTTCTTCAGAAATTTTTAATTCTCTTAATTTTTTTCTTTAGTCTACACTGATTACGTGTATGACCTGTTTGACCACAATCCCAACATATTATTGGTTTGGTTTTCTTTTGTGATTTAGAAGGTTTTCTTGCCTTAGAACCAGAAGGTTTATTTTTTATTTTTTCACTTTGTTTCTTTCTTCTATATGGAATATAAGGTCTTCTATTTTTCTTTCTAGTAGATTTATTTCTAGATTTAGAAATTTTTGTTGGATAATTTGGAAGTAAATTTGTTCCAAATTGATTACAAAATTCTCCTAATTCTCTTTTACCTAAAAGTCTTTGTTTCTTTAATTGACTTTTAATTTTTAAATCATTACATAAACTTAGTCCTTCATTTATTACTTGGCCTACTAATTGTCCAAAGGTATACTGTTCATAAGGAATAATTCCATTATGTAAACTTCTAAGTTTATTTCGTACTTTTTCTGCAAATAATGTAGGTAAACCTGAAATAAATCTTTCTTTCCAAATATCATTATTAGAGTCTTCTCTTTGATATAACAAGGTTTGAAAAGTATCTTTGTACCATCTGAAATGGGTTAAATTAGGGCATCTTAGGTTTAATATTAATTCTTTAATTCTTTCCTTTAGACTAGTTAATTCTCCAATAAAATGTCTTAGGATTGTTTGAATTAAAGTATAGACAGTATCTTCTACAGGTTGATTTGTATTAGGTTCTACCTTTACAGCACTTAATATTTCTAATTTCTGTGCAGTAGTTAAATTATTATCCCACCAGCCTTTCAGTTGTCCTGAAAACCAGCTATTATCATTTCTGCTATTTGTCTATCAGAATTTTGATTTGTAGAACAAATCAAAATTCTGATAGACAGATAGCTGAGATGATAATAGCTGGCTTTTCAGGACAACTAAAAGGTTGGTGGGATAATAATCTTACTCCTGCACAAAAATTAGAAATATTAGGAGCTGTTAAGGTAGAACCTAATACTAATCAAGCAGTAGAAGATACTGTATATACTTTAATCCAAACAATCTTAAGACATTTTATTGGGGAATTAACTAGTCTTAAGGAAAGAATTAAAGAATTAATATTAAACTTAAGATGTCCAAATTTAACACACTTTAGATGGTATAAAGATACCTTTCAAACTTTATTATATCAAAGAGAAGACTCTAATCATGATATATGGAAGGAAAGATTTATTTCAGGCTTACCTACTTTATTTGCAGAAAAAGTTAGAACTAAACTTAGAAGTCTACATAATGGTATAATCCCTTATGAACAATATACTTTTGGACAGTTAGTAGGCCAAGTAATAAATGAAGGATTAAGTTTATGTAATGATCTTAAGATAAAAAGTCAATTAAAGAAACAAAGACTTTTAGGTAAGAAGGAACTGGGGGAATTTTGTTCCCAATTTGGTACGAATTTACTCCCTAATTATCCTACAAAAGTTAACAAAACTGGAAATAAATCTACTAAAAAGAAAACTAGAAGACCTTATATTCCTTATAAGAGAAAGAAGTCTAGTGACAAAATAAAGAATAAACCTTCTAGTTCTAAAATTAGAAAACCATCTAAACCACAGAAGAAAACCAAACCCATAGTATGTTGGGATTGTGGTCAAACAGGTCACACACGAAATCAGTGTAGACTAAAGAAGAAAATCAGAGAATTAAAAATCTCTGATGAAGAAAAAGAAATACTTATAAACTTAATAGATGATCAAGATGAAACATCTGAGTATGATACATCTGATAATGAAGTATTAGAAGTTAATACAACCACTGAAGAAGAAAGTACTTCAGATAGTGATAGTCTTTGCGATTGTGAAGAAACAAATATAATTAAAGACTTAAATAATTTACAAATAAATGTAATTACTGCTCAGGAAGAATTATTGTTAGATATGATAGATTCAATAGAAAATAAAGAAGATCAGAGAAAATTTATAGAGAAAATTATTGAATCAAAGAATAAAGAAAAATCTAAATTTAAACCTGAGACAGAGGCATTATTACATCCTTCTTATACTATGACAGAAGTATTAGGAAGATTTAAAAAAGAAAAACCTATAACTACTAATGATTTAATCAAAGAAATTAATGAATTAAAAACAGAAGTTTTATCATTAAAAAGAAGAATAGAAGTCTTAGAATTAGGACAAGAAGTTAAAAATGATTCTGAAGAAGACGAAGAAATTAACATCCTGGATGAATTAAAAAATTTCCATATAGGAGAAAGTTCTAAGACCATGGAACTTCAAGAGGAAGCTCCAGAAGAAAATTATTTAAATGTAATAGAACAAACTATTACAAGGAAATATATGTTAAAGATTAAAATCATTATTAACAAAGAATTTAGTTTAGAAACCTTAGCTCTAATAGATACTGGAGCAGATAGGAATATAATACAAGAAGGACTAATTCCAACAAAGTATTATAAAAAGACAAAACAAACTCTTTCTGCTGCTAATGAAGAGAGATTACAAGTAAATTACAAATTATCTAATGCAGTAGTCTGCATATCTGATGTTTGCATATATTTAACATTTATCTTAGTAAAGAATATAGGATCTGAAGTTATCCTTGGAAATCCTTTTACTGCCTTGATAGAACCATTCTTTGTGGACGATGTAGGCATTCATACACATCTACAAGGAAAAGATATAACGTTTAAATTAGAATTTCCAAAACGACAATCATTTATATCTCTAATGAGAAATAAACAAAAGAATAAAATTAGACAAATAACATATTTAAAAGATGAAGTGAATAAATTAATTTTAGAAAGTAAAATTAATTCACCTCTTATAGAAAATAGAATAAAAGATATAAAAAATCTTTTTGAAAAAGATTTATGTAATGATTTACCTAGTGCATTCTGGAATAGGAAAAAACACGAGGTGTCATTACCATATGAAAATGATTTCAATGATAGATTAATTCCTACAAAGGCTAGACCTATACAAATGAATCAGGAATTAGTTATTTATTGTCAACAGGAGATAAAAACCTTAATAGACAATAAACTAATAAGAGAAAGTAAATCACCTTGGTCTTGCGCTGCTTTTTATGTATACAAAGCATCTGAAATAGAAAGAGGTGCACCAAGGTTAGTAATTAATTATAAACCTTTAAATAAAGTTTTAAAATGGATAAGATATCCAATACCTAATAAAAAAGATTTATTAAAAAATTTATATAATGCTCAAATATTTAGTAAGTTTGATCTAAAATCTGGGTTTTGGCAAATCCAGATAAAAGAAGAAGATAGATATAAAACTGCCTTTAATGTTCCATTTGGACAATACGAATGGAATGTTATGCCTTTTGGTTTAAAAAATGCTCCTTCTGAATTTCAAAAGATAATGAATGACATTTTTTCACCTTATCTTAGTTTTATCATAGTTTATATAGATGATGTGTTAGTCTATTCTACATCATTAGATCAACATTTTAAACACTTAAATCAATTCTATAAAATAGCAATGCATAATGGAATAGTTTTATCTAAAACAAAGATGCATCTAGTCCAAACTAATATCAGATATCTTGGACATAATATAGAAAAAGGTAATATTAAACCAATTCAAAGAGTTATTGAATTTTCAAATAAATTTCCAGATCAAATACTAGATAAAAATCAATTACAAAGATTTTTAGGAAGTCTAAATTATATAGCAGAGTTTTATAAAGATTTAGCTTTTGATTGTAAGCTATTATTTCAAAGACTAAAAAAGAATCCATCTCCATGGACAGATGCCCATACCCAAGCGGTAAAGAAGATTAAACAGAAAAGTCAATTCATACCTTGTTTAAGTCTACCTCATCCTTCCTCATTAAAAATAGTTGAAACGGATGCCTCCAATCTTGGATATGGGGGAATACTAAAACAAATAATTAAGGATAAACCTTATATTATTAGATATCATTCTGGCTTATGGAATGAAACCCAACTTAAGTATTCTACTATTAAACAAGAAATGTTAAGTATAGTTAATTGTATTTTAAAATTTCAGGATGATCTTTTAAATTCCAAATTTCTGTTAAGAATAGATTGTACTGCTGCTAAATATATTTTAGAAAAGGATGTAGAAAATCTTGCTTCTAAGCATATATTTGCAAGATGGCAGGCTTTATTAGCAATATTCGATTTTGATATTGAATATATTCCGGGCTTAACTAATAGTTTACCTGATTTTCTCACTCGTGAATTTTTGCAGGGGGAATATGGACAAGGGCAAAGGAAAAGCCATAATTCGGAATTATGATCCTCCTCATCACCCTCCATTCTACAAAAATTACCCTCGTTTTCCAGAGTTGAAGACATCAGAAAAAACTTCATATACTAATCTAAGTCCTTATATACAGAAAAATCCACCTATTCATATGTGCTATATAGACTACCCTGTTGATCAACTGGAATCACTTGATCCAGCTGAAGTTGCATTACGATATTGTCCTTTATATTCACATTTCTTGGTTATGTCCAACAAACCAAGATACTTCTTTGAACTAGTATTACAAGACATGCTTTCATGTGAGATATTACATAGGTATCAAGGATCTGAAAATATATTAACATATCCTGAAAATTATGAGACAAAGATTCCATATAGTAAAATGGTAATCCAGAAAATAGTGACTATGGAAGAGTATGGTCATCCCCATACTATTCGAAAATTTACTAATGTTCAGCCTCCTCCTGGTCTATTTCCAAATGAGTACAATTACTGGGACTATGTGGAAGCTTTTCATAGAGTCTTGTTCTATAAAAATCCTACTCATCAACACTCTTGGTTTATACGTATGGATTTACCTAGAAAGGGTCAGCTTCCTTTTTGGTTTCATCAATGGTTATCCCAATTTGGTCCTGAGATTGCTAACCTCCCTAAATATTACAAAAGTCAGTATGAACAGTTTTCTAGAATAGTGGAAAAATCATTCCAAAACTCTTTCTTCTATTTTATCCGGTATTATAGAATTCCTTGGATACTTTCATGGAATTTCTGTTTCCATACCTTTGAGGATAAGGGCATTATCATACCCTCACTGGCTTACCGTGTTTATACTAGATGGTGGGATAAGTTCACCCGTACTATTAATCTTCCAACCAGAGAAGAATTATTTCCTGAGCCAGTTCTGCCCTTAACCGTTCCAGCCATTTCTGTCTCAGTACTCCCACCAGTACTACCCCCTAATGTGTATGCTTGGTTGCTACAGGTACAGGAAGACAATCCTAGATTACCGCATGATGAAGCAATCAGATTAGCATTTATGCTAAATTCCTATGGGGTATCTCCAAAGTTACAGCCAATACCAGAGCCGAAGCCGCTCTCTTCTGATGAAATTGAACAAATAGTAACAACCCTTGCAGACAGTCCTTGCCAGGCCGGGTTTGCCCAATCTCCCCTTGGAACAAAGGATTTATATTGTAGACAATGCGGAAAGAATGGCCATACGGATGTGGGTTGTCCAGAGGCTCCATTTGACGACGATGAAGGCCCAAGATGCTTTTGTTGTGGCCAGTTTGGTCACAGTGCTTACCTCTGTCCAGCCATAGTCAGATCGCCTACTCCAGTAGTTAGTCCCTCAAAGTCAGTTGATTCTCAGAAGTCCTCTACCAACACTGTACATTTGGACTCAGCACAATCTCCGTGGAGAACTGTTTCTGTGGGTCCCTCTGTAGGCCCCAATGTGGGTCCCTCCTCTGGGCCCAAGGTGGAGCCCAAGTGAGTAACCGGTTACCCAGGTAAGAGGTGTTGTGCCTTTTGAAGTCTATAAATTAAGAGTCCCTCTTCACTTGAGGAGGACCACGAAAACTCTCCAGCTCCCAAATAGTCTGTCTGTTTTCCTTCTGTCAAGCTTTCTGTTCTCTTCCTTTCACTTCTAAAACTTTGATCTTGATGATTCTCTCCTCCTTCTGATTTCAACGTGGGATTTCAGAACTTCTTTCGCCTTTCTTCTTTCTTTCCTTCCAGCCTCATGTTTATAACGTTTGAGTAACATCGCTTTCAGGAATCTTCTTTTTCTTTTCTCCTTTTCCTATTTTCCTTATCACGTTTCTGAGTTTCAGTTTCATTTGAATTTCGTTTGAGTTTCGTCTGAGTTTCAGTTTCGTTTAACAGTTGTGTGTTTGTAAGTATCCTGTTTCCCGGTTTTCAGAAAATCCAAAAACATAAGAAATTCAAAAAATCCAAAAAATTTTATGAAGTTTGCTGTAAGTTTGTTATTTTTATACAGTACAAATACTGTACGAGTTTTGTAAATACATACTTGTATTTGTATACCTGTATGTATACTTTGTGTATTTACTTCTGAGTGGAAGTAAGTGAGTGTGTAAAAGTAAAGTTGTAAATTTACCAGCTGTGAAATAAAGACTATTTTTCTGGTATGTCTTCTTATCCTTTAAGGTTCAAAGTTAACCTATAAATCCCTGAGTTGGATTATTACTCCTGAAAAAGGATATAAGTTTCTTTCCTGTTGCTCCCGAAAAGGGATATAAGTTTATTTCCTGTTACTCCCAAGAAGGGATATAAAGTTGTGACTCCCGAGAAGGGAATATTTTTATAGTGGGTTCAGTATGCTCTGTGATTGCGACTTAGGTTGATCTTTCACATCAGAAGTAGACCCTATTATGTTATTATTGGTTTTAACTTGTTTATTGCTGTGTTAATATTTTATTGTGTGTTGTGCTATTACTCTGTTGTGTAAATTACTGTCTGTTGTAAATTATTGTCTAGTGTTAGGAGTCTGTTGGAAAGTAATTTAAAAACTTTTAAAAATTTTTAGAAATCCGCGCTGATTGTGGTATCAGAGCCAAAGTGATCTCTAGAAACAAGTTCTAGGCTAGGTGACGCAGTACCTTTGGTAAGTCGACGCAAGGCCGTGGAAGGCGAAGTCGCAGTTTGAGGTGTTCTGCTAGGAAATTCCTAGTTTAGGATAAGAATTTGGAGAAAGCAATGGCTTTTTTACAACAACTAGTTAAGAAATCTAAAGATTTAGAAAGTTCTAAAATTACGGAACAACTTGTCTATAACAATATAGAACAAAGGTTAAATAAGTGGAGTATTCCTAAAGTTAAACCTAGTAAAATATATAATAAAAGATTATTAGAATTTAAACAGGCTTATCTAATTAAAACTTATGAAGAATCTATAAGTTTACAGAACTTTACAGATAATCTATCACTCTTAAGTAATAAAATACTAGAAGAGTTAAGAAATGAATATAATTATATACATTTAGGACTTGTACAAATAGCAGTCAAACCATTAACAAGAGATGGTTTAAATACCTCTATTCTATTATGTCTTAGAGATAATCGTCATAATAAATTTAAAGATTCTCTATTAGGAATAATTGAATCCAGTTTAGGAACTGGCCCAGTTTATTTCAACTGTTACCCCAACTTTTCATTATCTTTAAGTGATCCCCATCTAAAAGAGGCTCTGTGTTTAAATATGAAAACACAAGGGTATGATATGAAAGAAGGATCACAAAACATATGTGTTTTATATAGAATATGTTTTAAAGCAATGACAACAATAAAACCAAATGCTAAATTAGCATCAAGAAAGGGTAATACTACATTATTCCAAATAGATACAACAAAGGCCAACATAGAAATTCCTAAGATAATTAGATGGACTGATATAATTTTACCAGAAGTATGGAAATTAGAACAGATAGTTCCACCTAAAGTAGAAAGAAGAGATGCAGAAGCCATTATAGAAGAAAATAATGGGGATGTTAGTATTATCTTTGGTAGAAATAGTACATCTACTAGATTGGTACCAAATGATAAACCATCCAGTTCTAATGTTGCTGGCATACTTATGTCAGAACAAAGAATTCCTCATGCGTTATACACGGATGAGCCAAGTTTCTCTGAAATGGAATTTAAAATAAATACTATTAAGTATATCCCAGATAGAGAGAAATGTTCTAAAGAATTTATGCTAGATAAAAATAAATCCTTTAGACAATGGTATTTTAAGACGTTTGATAAAATTCAAATACAAGAATATAAAACCCAATACTATGAAGATTTAGCCATTATAGGATATGAAATTCCTTTTGCTAAATGGTTTCAAGACTTAGTAACTCCTAAGATTATGGTAAATAAAGAGACTCGCTCTTGGGAAAACCAAGAGGGAAAAGTTATTTACAGTAAACATCCTCCAGTAGGGAAAATTAAATATGGATCAATAGAAGCTTTAAGTTTCGTATCAATAGATAATAAATCTGAAGATATGAGTATACTTATTAAACAAAATAATTATACCCATATGCACTTACAGACTATAGCATCACAGTTATCCACTATAGAGGAAAACTGGTTACCTAGATCAAAAGATAAAGGTAAGATAGATGAAGTAACAGGAACAAGTTTACTTCAACCAGCCTTAATTAAACCTCCTACTATAACAAAGAAATTTAATACTAGACCTCCATTAACTAATGAATTCTTAGAAAAGTTAACAGATAAATTAGGACATTTAAACATAAAGGATTCTATAAAAGTAGTAACTTATAATGAATCTGATTTAAGAAATCAATTTATGGAAAATATAACGGAAGTAAAAAATGTACAACCTTTACCGTTTAGTAGAAATTATTATCAAAGACCTACCCCAGCTACGGTATTATTCGAGGAAGGAAATCAATCTGTCTTAAGTTATAATGGAAAATCCATCTATGAAT
>JAURVB010007184.1:0-14996 GCA_033002965.1 Piper betle
AATGTTGCCATCCAACGTCAACTCATCAAAAGAACACACCATAAAATCAAGAAAATGCTGGATAAGGTTTTATCGACCAAAACTATTTTTCAAACTTAGTTCTCACCCAAACTTAAAGATGACTGTGTCCTCACTGTCATTTAGATTCATTAACATCATCAAAATTAAAGTATAACAACATAAAGAGAAAAGTGCGAGATATAGATTGCTCATTTCAATCTTCTTCTGACGAGCTGACATTTGCATAGGTGAATATGTCAGTTAGGGGCTCTAATCCACTTAACGAGGTTGCGATCTCTTCTTCTTTAGACTCCTCTTCTGGTTCTTTCTCGACTACTTCTTGATGTTGTGGCTTTCTTGTGCTCGTGTCATGCAGTGTTATTATTCTTATTTTAGGGGGAACTGGTTTCTTGGTTGTTGGCTGATTGGTTGGCTTCTATATTTGGGGTGGAGCAGGGGCTTCAGACGAGTTTCCAGGGATACCAGCAACGATAGATTTGGACATCTCGAGAATATTAGAATTGTCTTCATTTTTGTTAGTCTTCTTCGATCATTGTTCATTCCATTCCTATTGGTGCTGCGCAAAGGCCAAGAGTTGCTCTTGCATTTCTATGATCAGTTTCATTTCTTCCTGGATTTTGTTGAGGATTGATATGTCCACTTTTGCTTTTACTTCCTGGATATACTTGGGCCTCATCCTATGGTTTGGTCGAGATGGTCATTCCTGGCTTCACACTCTTCTCTCCTTTCCCTATATTTACTTTTGCATTTGTGCATATCTAACGACCCGCCCGAACCGGCCCGGCATTACTTTAAAATATGTAATAAATGTAACGATAATATTCTAGAACATGAATATTAATATAGCAATTAAGTCTGGCAATATATAAATCATATAAATCATAACAATAAAGCATGTTCTTTAAAATATAAAATAACCGTCCCACTGTCTCGGACTGTTTCCTATAGTCACATTCATAACATAAGAAAATAATAAGGAAGTCCAATTTTTATTATCAATTCACCAACCAGAGTCACTTTTATTCTTCAGTTGCTCACCTGTGGAGGCAATTCCACGTTAATGATAAAACCGCTAAGCCACATAATTAAATAAACAAGTCAATAAAATACCATTATCGTTTAAGAGTCTTTTAATTGTTATGAGCCTATGCCGAGCTCATTATATATTGGGAGGGGTGGCCACCCCATCCAGCTACCATCCCATGCATGCGCGCACACGCTACATGGCTCACGGCCTGTAGTTGCCGATGTTTGCCATTAACTCACCCTCTCGGTATCATAAGTGCATGATGAGCCGTCTTGCGCAATTGCGCCCTGCTGCCCCTTTCGGCATGGGGACAGATGTTCAATCTTTCAGGTGGTGCTGCCTTGTGTCAAATTTAGTTGACCCCGGTTGCGCTTTCCAGAGCATGGTTGTTGGATACCCAAGTCAACCAAGACTCCCACATAGTACTTTTAAGGGTGCGGCCCCGAGTCGGACTGAGTAAATTCCTTGTCCCTGGTTGCACTCAGTGCATGGTGGTCGAATCTAGGCTCAGGCCGACCAGGGTTGCCAATAAGGGAAAATACAACATTTCAAATAATTACACAGACATGGATACTTCGTAGGTGGACTTGCAACGCGACCAACGATCCTAATCTGAACAAGAACATAAAATTATACATGAGTATAATTTTCTTTGAGTAGACATGCATGCAACTAAATGTCTAATATATATATATATATATATATATATATATCATTATTAAAATTCAACAAAATTAAATATTAAACTATTCATGTGATATAATCATTTAAATCCTACTTTACATTTTAAATTTATTATCTAAATCATAATTCACACTTCAATGATGATAAAGTAATTATTAATTTATAAACAAGTATTTAATAATTATTATTAGTATTTTTTCTTTTGAGATAATAATTACTTAACCACAATTTTGATGATTTAGTTTACGGTTATAATTTTTAATCGCTATCCTTATTCATAACAATTTAATTAATTAAGTTGTACGATTAAATTATTCAAAATAATTTGTATTATTCTAATTTAAAAATATTATTAATACAATTATTTTAAATTATTTGACTCAATAAAGTTTCGAACTTTATTTATTTTTATTATATTATTTAGGTTCGACGCTTGTAATTTTTACACGATTATATTTTAACAACCCATTTTCTGCATTATTGACTCATTATTAACCCATAGTTCTCTCACTTTGACCATCAGTTTGAGGATGATATGCTGTACTCAGCTTGATTTGGGTTCCCATGGCTTTTTGGAAAGCTTCCCAGAAATGTGAGGTAAATAAGGGATCTCGGTCGGAGACTACCTCCTTTGGAATCCCATGCAACTTGACAATATTGTCGACATACAATCCTACCAGATATTCTGCTGTCCTTGTTGATTTCGTGGGGATGAAGTGAGTCACCTTAGTTAATCGGTCCGCAACTACCCATATGGAGTCATGCTTCTTCTGAGTCCTTGGGATTTTTGCAATAAAATCGCTTGTGACACACTCCCATTTCCAAGTTGGTATTTCTAAAGGTTGCAATAGTCCTCCAGGTAGTTGATGTTGGGCTTTGATTTATTGGCAAGTCTGACACTTGGAGACAAAATCCACAACATCCCTCTTCATCCCAATCCACCAGTAGGTTCGCTTTAAATCTTGATATATTTTAGTAACTCGAGGGTGTATCGAGAACTTTCAGCAATGAGCCTCCTCCAAGATATTCTGTCTTAGCGCATCATCCTTGGGTACACACAACCTTCCTCTAATCTGATCACCCTATTGGAATCAGCTACAATGTGAG
The DNA here is from genome assembly GCA_033002965.1 of Piper betle. NCBI lineage: Eukaryota > Viridiplantae > Streptophyta > Magnoliopsida > Piperales > Piperaceae > Piper > Piper betle. The sequence continues at coordinate 2,840 of JAURVB010007184.1, forward strand.
GAATCTTGTCCAACATGTCATTCAGCTCCTCATCACCCATTTGTGCTATCTTAACACAACCAACTAAATCATTCGAAATAACCAAATTTGCTAGTAATCCTGTTAGTTGCTCCATAGGGTTGATAGCTACCACTTCTACTGACATGGCCCAAAGTCTAGTGAGCTGCTGACTTTTGTCCACCTTGCCCTTCCGACTCAACGTGTTGGCTACCACATTCGCTTTCCCTGGATGGTATAAGATTTGGAAAACATACTCCTTCAAATATTCTATCCACCGCCTCTTTTGAAGGTTAAGGTCATTCTGGGTGAAGATATACTTCAACCTCTTGTGGTCAGTGAAGACTTCGAACTAGGCTCCATGCAAGTAGTGTCTCCAAATCTTCAGGGCAAAAACCACTGCTGTCAGTTCCAAGTCATGGGTTGCATAATTTTGCTCATGATTCTTGAATTGAAGAGAGGCATAGGCCACCACTTTTGTAACGACCCACCCAAACCGGACCGGATGTTACTTAAAAATATACTTAATGTAAATGTAACATTCCAGAACATGAAATTTAAATACATCAAATAAGTCTCGCAAGATATAATATAAATCATATTAATAGATCATGTTCTCTAAAATATAAAATAACTGTCCCACAGTCTCGGACCTTTTCCCATAGCCACATTTATAACACAAGAGTTTTTATTATCGATTCACCATACCTAGGTTGGTAAAAGAACCACCAACCACACTTCTATTCTTCAGTCCAATGCTGCTCACTTGCGGAGGCAATTCTGCGTTAGTGATAAAACCACTAAGCTGCACAATTAAATGAAACAAGTCAATATAATTCCTATTATCATTTCACTCGTTATTATTATTATTATTACACAAGTCTTTAGTAATTATCTCTCAGGTCATTCTGAGATTAGTAATTTGTCTCTTAAGTCATTCTGAGATTAGTAAAAGTCGTCTCCCAGCTCATTTTGAGATTAGGCGGTCTCCCAATTGATTTTGAGATTAGTCATGGCCTCTCAGTTCATTCTGAGATTAGAAATTGTCTCCCAGCTCATTCTGAGATTAGGTGGTCTCCCAATTCATTTTGAGATTAGTCATGGTCTCCCAGTTCATTCTAAGATTAGAAATTGTCTCCCAATTCATTTTGAGATTAGGTGGTCTCCCAATTCATTTTGAGATTAGTCATGGTTTCCCAGTTCATTCTGAGATTAGAAATTGTCTCCCAGCTCATTCTGAGATTAGGTAGTCTCCCAATTCATTTTGAGATTAGTCATGGTCTCTCAGTTTATTTTGAGATTAGTGCCGACAAGGCTACCAGTTTGGGAAAATACAACATTTCATATAGTTATACTAGTTTGGGAAATACAACATTTAAATAATTATACGGAAATACAACATTTCAAATAATTATACGGACACACATAGTAATTTTAAAGGTGTGGTACCGTGTCGGACTGAGTCAATTCCATGACCCCGATTACGTTACAACACAAGGTGGTCGAATCTGGGCTCAGGCCGACTAGGGCTGCCAACAAGGGAAAATACAACATTTCAAATGATTATACGGACCTCGATATTTCGAACTCGCAGCTGCGACCAATGATCCTAATCTGAACGAGAATATAAAATTATACATAAGTATAATTTTATTCGAGTAGAAATGCATGCAACTAAATGTCTAATATATATATCATTATTAAAATTTTGACAACATATCATGTAACAATTCAAAAATATTAAATATTAAATTCTCAACAAATCTAGTGAGATAATTAATTATTCATGTAGATATAATCATTTAAGTCCTACTTTACATTTTAAATTAATTATCTAAATCATAATTAATACCTAACAGTTGATAAAATAATTATTACTAATAAACAAGTATTTAATTTTTCCTTTGCGGTGATAATTACTTAACCCCGATCTTGATGATTTAGTTGACGGTTATAATTTTTAATCACTACTATTATTTACAGCAATTTAATTAATTAAGTTATTCAATCAAATTATTTAAAATAATTTGTATTATTTTAATTCATAAATATTATTAATACAATTATTTTAATTTATTCGACTCTATAAAGTTTCGAACTTTATTTATTTTCATTATGCTATTTAGGTTCGACGCGAGTGATTTCTACCCGATTATAGTTTAATAACCCATTTTCCATATTATTGACTCGTTATTAAAATAATCACTTTGTTTACCTAATATTAAATTTAATATGGTAAAGGTAAAATCTTTATTTTATTAATTACTTATAACCATCAGACTTAATAATTTTATAGCACACAAATTACTTGTCACCCATTAATTACTACAGTGATTATATTACTCATGGATTACCCAATTTTTTATTTACGCCAATAACTATGTGCATTACATATATAACTTAGCAATTATTATTCATCCAAATCCCTAAGTTACTTGAATTATACCACTACGACCAGCAATAACAGGTACTACGACGTTCCCCAAACAAAAGAAGAAACCAGCAACCCTAGACACAACAAGCATACTATACAGAAAGGACGATCAACCACAAACCAGCAGTGCAACTCACGACGCCTTCATCAACACGAGGGGCAGCAACCAGAACACATCAACACACGCTCAACAAAACAACCAAACGACCCCAAGAAACCCCAGCAATTCATGCAACCAGAATTGACGAGACCCCATGCATAAGATGCTAGGGATCCTGCAATTCAGCCAGGTGTCTCCAACAAAAATAAAAATAAACAATCAGGTGTGGCTACATGCACAACCTGATTAGGAAGCCACCGACTGAACCGCATGCCTACTTGACAAGGCACCACAGAAAACACTCCAAAACACAAGCCGAGAGCAAGGAAAACTAGGGGAGACGGGAAGGAGATGGTGGCGATCAGGCCAACATGCAACCTTCTTCCCAAACAAAAAAACGTGGGAAAACAAGAAGATGTGAAGAACATCATCAACCCTACATCCTTACCATCAAAACCATGCATGCAAGAGTCCTAATGTAAAAGAAATAAGAAAAGGGACGAGTTACTCACGCAACAATGAGGAGGGTGCCTGGGATGGAGAGGAGACAAGAAGGAGTGGACGGCTAGGGAAAAGGATTTCCCACAATCTTCACAACTATATATATATACAACTCAACGAGTCCCTCAATTAAATTCTTACACCCTACCCTACTGCCCATTCATGAATAGGTATCACTTGGCTAAAGTTCATTCTCCCTTTTCCTCCCACTCACCAAGTCGTCACCCACCCACGACCGGGGTTTGGCCTTAGGTCGAACCATGACCGGTCGACTAATGATCATAATAATCGTGATGACCAATCATATCGATTCACCCGTACTTCACTTAACCGGGTAACCCGGTAAATAAATGGGTAAATAATAAAATATAATAATTAACCGGGTAGAATTAACCGGGTAAAGAATATAACACGTTCGGTCCTTTCCAGACCGCATCCGCGTAAAAAATTTTCTTTTTCTCATGGTCTTTACAACTTTACCTCCTTGCATAAGTACACATCCTAAACTCAACAAAGATGCATCGCTGAAGACTACGAATCCTTCATTGCCATTTGGCAGTGTAAAGATTGGTGCAGTTGTTAGACACTTCTTTAGAGACTGGAAACTCTCCTCACACTTACTACTCCATTTGAACTTGACTCCCTTCCTTGTGAGCTTGGTCATCAGCGATGCTCCTAAGGAGAAGTCCTTAATGAATTTCCTGTAGTAACCCACTAAACCAAGGAAGCTTCTGATATCACTGACTTAGGTTGTGGCCAATCAGTGACTGCTTTCACTATTGATGGATCCACTGCAATTCCGGCCTTTAAGATAATATGACCTAGGAAGTTTACCTCCTTCAACCAGAAGTCACACTTTGAGAGCTTGGCAAACAGCTGATTTTCTCTCAAAACTTGAAGAGTAATGGGCAGGTGCTTCATATGCTCTTCTTCATTATTTGAATAGAACCAGAATGTCGTCCACAAACATGATAATAAACTTGTCCAAGTATGCGTGAAATACTGTGTTCATGAGTGACGTAAAGGCCACTGGTGCATTTGTTAGACCAAAAGACATGACCAGAAACTCATAATGTCCATACCGAGTTCGGAAAGCTATTTTCTGTATGTCTGACTCCTTTACTCGCAACTGGTGATAACCAGACTGCAAGTCTTTCTTAGAAAATACTCCGGCTGTCTTTAGATAATCAAACAAGTCATCAATCCTCGATAAGGGGTACCGATTCTTGACTGTCACTTGATTGAGTTTTCGATAGTCAATACACAGTCGAAGCGATCCATCTTTCTTCTTCACAAAAAGAATTGGGGCACCCCAGGGTGAAGTACTTGGTCGGATGAAACCTACCTGCAACAATTCTTCTAGTTGACTCTTTGAACTCCTTGAGTTCTGCTGGAGCCATGCGGTATGGTGCTTTAGAAATTGGTGTTATTCCAGGTGCTAGGTCAATGGCGAACTCCACTGCCCGCTTAGGAGGTAACCCTGGAAGTTCATCTGGGAATACATCGGAAAACTCTGCTACCACAGGAATCATGGACAACACTTTGAGTTTGGACTCAGACTCAACTAAGTTAGCCAAAAAGGCTTTACAACCCTCACCAAACAATGGGCAGTCGAGTTGTTTGGTTAGGATAGCTGCCACAAATTTTGCCCACATGATGGAAGAAATCTCACGTCGATGGAATGTGGTTTTTCCATGGATTTCCACCAATAAGATGCTTCCTCCTGAAGCATGCCTGTTGCCAACCTCACTTGATGGCGGTGGGCACACACAGACGCCCTAAACACTTTCTCAGTAATGTCTATCTAGCTCTCCGCCTTCATTGCATCCGTCCCTCCAATAAATACCTCAGCTCCATTCTTCTTGAACTTTTCCACAGTGTAACGGTCACTATCATCAACAGCTGGCGGCAACAATTGTCGGACTACCGGTGGCACTGGGTGGGTTTGGACGCTCCCCTCGCTCGCCCGGGTCAGACAACCCTGCCCACCCTTGGGCACTTCCGTGGCCACCATCTGGGGTGATTCTAGGACCCGCTGCTGAGTTTGAGGTTCCATTCCCTGCCACCACTCTCTGTAACCATTGAACAATATTTTGAACCATAGAGTTTGTATTTTCTAAAGCCCGCGCAAGTCCCTGTATTGCCGTCAGGATCTGGGCCAATACATTCTCTGTGTTTGAATTTGATGGAGTAGATCGGTTTGTCTGTCTACGAGTGCCTGCCATCTGAAACGTCGCACCATCATGGTTCATTAATATTTTCCTTTTTTTCTTCAGTTATGACTTAGGTATATTAGTGAGTGAATTTGGTAACTAATAACACAAAACATTTGGAAAAGATAATTATTAGACTTTTCAACAAGGTACTTGAGTCATAAAGTGTGAGCTTGTGGGAAACTAGGCTCTGATACCACCTGTAACGACCAGCCCGAACTGGCCCGACGTTACTTAAAATATGTAATAGATGTAACGATAATATTTCAGAACATGAATATTGATACAACAATTAAGTCTGACAATATATAAATCATATAAATCATAAAAATAAAGCATGTTCTCTAAAATATAAAATAACTGTCCCACAGTCTCAGACCGTTTCCCATAGCAACATTTATAACACAAGAGAATAATAAGGAAGTCCAACCTAAGTCACTTTTATTCTTCAGTCCAAAGCTGCTCACCTGCGGAGGCAATTCCGCCTTAGTGATAAAACCACTAAGCCGTATAATGAAATGAAACAAGTTAATAAAATCCCCATTATCGTTTCAAAAGTCTTTTAGTTGTTATGAGCCTATGCCGAGCTCGTTATATGCTGGGAGGGGTGGCCACCCCATCTAGCTACCATCCCATGTATGCGCACACACGCTACGTGGCCCACGGCCTGTAGTTACCGATGTTTGCCATTGACTCACCTTCTCGGTATCACAAGTGTATAATGAGCCGTCTTGCGCCATTGCGACCATTTGCCCCTTTCAGCATGGGGACAAGTGTTCAATCTTTTAGGGGGTGCTACCTTGTGCCGAATTGAGTCGACCCTGGTTGCGTTCCAGCGCATGGTGGTTAGATACTCAAGTCGACTAAGACTCCCACATAGTAATTTTAAGGGTGCGGCCCCATGTCGGACTGAATCAATTCCTTGACCCTGGTTGCACTCGATGCATGGTGATCGAATCTTGGCTTAGGCCGACCAGGGTTGCCAAGAAGGGAAAATACAACATTTCAAATAATTGTACAGACCTGGATAGTTCGTAGGTGGACTCGCAACCGCGACCAACGATCCTAATCTGAACGAGAACATAAAATTATACATAAGTATAATTTTATTCGAGTAGACATCCATGCAACTAAATGTCTAATATATATATATATATATATATATCACTATTAAAATTCAACAATATTAAATATTAAATTATTCATGTGATATAATCATTTAAATCCTACTTTATATTTTAAATTTATTATCTAAATCATAATTCACACTTTACTGATGATAAAGTAATTATTAATTCATAAACAAGTATTTAATTTTTATTATTAGTATATTTTCTTTTGAGATAATAATTACTTAACCACGATCTTGATGATTAAGTTTACAGTTATAATTTTTAATCGCTATCCTTATTCATAGCAATTTAATTAATTAAGTTGTACGATTAAATTATTTAAAATAATTTGTATTATTATAATTTAAAAATATTATTAATACAATTACTTAACCCCTCCTTTCTTGCACCTTGCTCTAATTCAAGTGTTCCACGACCTCAAGCCGGCCTCAACACAGTAAGGATCAGCCACCTTTGGCCGTTGCATGGAGTATGGTCGTTCTCCCCACTTTTGCACTTCGCTGCCATGAATTCCGGCAAGAAGGTCATTCGCTGTGGAGTGTTCCAGCAGCCTGAACTGCTGTGATAGAACCTATGATGCTGTCGACGAAGCACAACCGGTGTCTACCCTCTGGATCTTCCATTATAGTATCTATTTCATAGGAATTGCCATCACCATCGTCACCCCTTGCAACTCCGCCCACAAATAGCTATAATTCTGCCACCACTTGGAAACCAGGGACACAGCGAGCCCTCCCTTCGACCCAGCAGCAAGAGAGGTCGTCGGGGTGTGAGGGACTGCCTTGTAATTGTTCTTACGATCGCCCATCTTGCCAAAGATTTAGACTACTCGGCCATGGACGGGATTCTAGTTTTTATGTTAGTTCTTTTCTTTCTTGTTGATTTCAGGTTTTACTTACATGATTAACAAGTTTATTATTAATAAAAAAGAATATGCATGCAAGAAAATTAAGAAGAGGGAGATAAGAAAGATACTCAAGCTAGGAAGAAGCCACGCCGGTAAAAAGAGGAGAAGAAAATGCGAATGAAGGCTAGAGTAGAGGACGTCTTTCATAAAATAAAATAAAATGACAGCTAAGGTATGTGAAAACACTCGTATTTTACTTAATTGGGTAACTGGGTAAATAATAAAATGGGTAAATAATTAACCAGGTAAAAGAATATAACACGTTCGGTCCTTCGCCGGCCGCGTTTGGTCTTTTCGGACCTCGTCCGCATCCAATTATTATTATTATTATTATTTTCCACGGTCTTTACAGCATAGCTTGGTGAGTAGAGGGCAGGGAACCAAACACCTTTAGACAGCTTGACAACTTCTAATATTTGGTTGTAGATCAACTGCCCTTCATCAAATTTCATCTTTCTGATCATGGCACATAGAAGTGTTGCTTTGTCCATTGCGATATGTGACGTGTGGGAGGTAGGGATAAGCCTGCTGCAGATTAGTTTAAACAGGGGTAGTAATGCCCTGCATGAAAATTCAGGTATTGGTTGGCATATCACTTCCTCCAACTTATCCATGTCAAGCCCCTCTTCCACGCCCTTCATACATTCTTCATCATCCTTGTGTGGAGTGCCAAGTAGAGTTGTCAAGACTGGACTGCCAAAATCGATCCACTATCCCCGAATAAATACTTTGTCATTTCTCTTTCCCTTTAAATGTGTATAGAACTCTGGGTACCAAAGGCAATACCGCTTCTCCTGGCTTGGCATAGAGGTTCCCCATCCAAAACTCTCAATGTTGCTCTTGATGTCAACGTCTTCATCTTTTCATCCCATGGTAGGGCCTTTCCTTGATGACTTGTTTCCGTTGTATGAAATCAGATACTGATGCGCTGGCTTTGGCTGATATGTACGGGTAGTACTTTGTATCAGTGGGCAAGGACTTAGGTTGAGACTTCTTGGCGAGCATTTTCCTCTTTGGTGGGAAGCTTGAGTGATTGTTCTAGTTCCTTCTCCTTCAGCTACTTCTTTTTCTCCTTCTCAGCTTCTTCTTGCTTCTCGATGAGACCTCTTCACTTGCTCTTCGGCTTGTTTCTTCCTGTCCTCTGTCTTTTTGGTGGGGGTGGTGACTTGTTCTTGAGGCCTTTCCCTGTTTCTTTATGGACCTTGTCTCTCTGGGCTTGAGTCTAGTTCACCCTTTGCTTTTCTTTTCCTTGTCCCATGAGCTTTGGCTGGTCTTGTGATTTCTTGCTCGTGGAACTCAGTCACCATTCTTTCCTCTGCTACTTGTTCCTCCTCAGCTTCATCCTGAGGTTGTTCCTAAATTCTTGCATTGTTGCTTCTTGTGGCTATATCTTGTTCCTCAAACTGTGAGTGACTGCCTTCTTTAGTTTTCCTTTCTTTTCAGCCTCCATGGTTTCCTCCCTTGTTTCACATGCCTTCTGTGGACTTGTCTGCTTGCTTGATTTTGTCCTGGCAGAAATAGGTTGAGGTGTAGCCTTGGGGTTGGCAGCACTGACTGCACTCCTGGTTGATTTTTTGGGCACCATCTTCTTCTAGTTGTTCTGGGGTTTAGGTGTTGTCCTGAAGCTAAGAGGAATAAGTTCCTCTACATCCTCTTCTTCTGTGGCTTCAGTTAGGCTAGGGTCATGCGTGCAAAACTTTTTCTACTTGAGCCCTTTTTTGACTTGCTGCAAGTTTTGTTTAGGTATTTTTAACTGCTACCTGCTCTTCACTCTTACCTTTGGGCTCAAATGGAGTCTTCATGACGAATGATGTGATGATGGGCTGGTTAGGTTCCCTTTCTTTTGCCAGTGGGTGCAAAGTTGATTCCTCTTCATCTGATCCTGGATCTGAATCTATCATATGTTCAGCAGCTCTCTTCTTTTGCTGCTCAGATCTTGCTATAGACGCTTGCTTTGCTGTTGCTTCTACTCTGTTCCATTCTTTTTCATTGTTTAAGGCCTCCTTTGTCTTCTCTTTCCTTGCTACTGATTTGGTCGGAGTTGCCCCTTGTTCTGTAGTTGTTAGGAACTCGCCAGGTACTGAATTGTCAGGCTCCTCGTCATGCACTATCTTGGATTTGATGGCAAGCTTCGTCTTTTGCACCATCTTGTACAAAGTTGCTAATCAGTTTTAGTTATAATAAACAATTTAGTTTTCATATAATTATTTAAGCATAAAGAAAAGTTGCACTTTTTTAAGCTGATAACTAAAGAATTCAACTTGAGTTAAGTCAAATTGCAAAACAAAGATTGCCGCATTAATCAACGTGGTGCTTGCATATGATAAAAAGATTGCAACTGTCCTGTTAAATCGACATCTGATCAACAATAATGGCATTCGAAATCAGAACAATCAGTTATATAGATCATCAAGATTATATACCATATCCACTCAAATCTATCGCTGTTCATCAATTTCTATTATAGTAACAAAAGTTCTAGGGCGCATTCGTCGGCAGAAATAACATGAATCAAACACCAGAACAATCCAAAAACAGTTCTCACCTTATGGTAATAGTAATAAAGGAGTTGATAGATTGCATACCTGACCGAAGGTTGCGCGTAAATCTTGATGAAGGAAAAGGAACGACAAAGAGGAACAGAATGCTAGTGCGATAAGAGTTTACCAAATCGGGGAAGACGACCTGTCTTGCCAGATTCCTTTACCTTCTATTTACTTGCCTTGTTCGGTTCGCTTATTGCTCTGGTCGAATTTTACTTGTGTAAGTGAACCGGCAATATATATATATATATATATATATATAAATCGCGCATGCAGCTATTGTGTGGCCACTGAATTTTGATCTAATGGCCCATATTCCCCCACTCATTGAGGCCCGCCACCCACCCACCCGTCTACCCACCTGCCCTTGCCCGCCTACTCGTGAGCGACCAACCACCTCCCCCTGCCCGCACCCCTACCACGACCACCACCACCCGACCGCCATCCGCTCCACGCCCAGCCACCGCCCCATGCCACCACCACCACCCCGGCAGATGGGGGTGGTGGTGGTCGTGGCAGGGGTGGTGGCTAGGGGCGGGTGGTGGGGCCATGATAGAGGGGGGTGGTGGTCGTCGTGGCAAAGGGCGGCAGTTGAGGACCAGCCGGGGAGCCGCAGCAGGGTGGTGGTTGTCGTGGCAGGGGATGCTGGGGTCCGTCTGGTGGGCCTCTGCGAGGAGGGTAATGTTGGCTGTTTGAATTGAAATCCAGTAGCCTACAATAGCTGCGCTACATGCACTGCCAAAACTTACAGCACATTGCTAGCTATCTCTCTCTCTCTCTCTCTCTCTCTCTCTCTCTCTATATATATATATATATATATATATGAGAGGCGATTGGGGGCACTTTATACCATAAACTTTGATCTCGGCTATTTGATTATAAGGATGGCCTACATCTATTGTTTAAAAAACAATAATACACCCTCACAACGATGTCTGCGGCCGTTGGGCAGCCATGTCTGGCCGCCCACGGACCAAATCCTACCTAGGCCGGATATGGCTGCGTGGCCAGAAATATGGTCACACGGCATTATATGTAGTGAACAACCTGGCCGGTGGCGGTCAAATCTGTCCACGCAGCAAAAAGAAAAAAAATAAAAATGTTGCCAGCCGTGGCTAGATTTGGCCGCCGTTGGCTAGGCCCCGTCCACAACAAACGGACCTGGAATGACGGTGGCTGGATAAAAAAAAATTGTTAGCTGCGACCAGCCAGGTTCGGCTGCCGTGGGCTGGATCTGGCCATCCACCGCGGTCACCAGATAAAAAAAATTTTTTTAGCGAAGCAGTTGGACTTGGCCGGCTGCGGCTGACAATTTTATTTTTTATTTGGCTTTCGTTAGTGCCAGGTCCATTTACCATGGATGGGACCTAGCTGGTGGTGGCCAGATCTGGCCTCCCAGCCACATAAGGCCACGTGGCCAAATCTTTGGCCATTCCCGGCCAGCCATGTCTGCCCACCCCGTGGCTGGATTTGGCCAGTGGGAGGCCAGACAAGGCCACCACGGCCGGACTTGGCCTGAACGGCGGGGTGACGACTACCGTGTATGGCCACCCCACGACTGAATTTTGCTAGCGGCTGGCGGACATAGCGCCGCTTGCGGCCAGATGTGGCCGACACGGCCTTGTGGCGGTCGTTGTGTTTGGCCGCCCCACACTTTCGGCCAGTGGGGGACGGACAGCCACCTGCACCGGATGTGGCCAGCATGGCCACACTGGAGTCGTAGTGTCTGGCCACCTAGCAGTTTTGGCTAGTGGATGGCTAGACAAGGCCTCCCGTGGCCGAATGTGGTCGGCACGACCACGTGGTAGCGAGCAGCGCCATGGGAGATTTCAATTTTTAATCAAAAAATATATTTGGGTCGTCCTTGTAATCAGATAGCCTAGATTAAAATTACGGGCAGAAATGCCTCCTTGCATTTGGCTAAGAAACACTTTACCATATGTATATGTCATTTACATGGGTTGCCTACCATACAACACTAGTTTAGAGTCTTTAGCTTGACTCTACCACATTTGTTCTGAAGCCAAAATTATGGATGAGGTGTCAAGGTTGTCTTACGCATTAGCGCGATGCTTGAATCTTTGGCCATCGATCTGGGAATTGGCACCAGATTTTTCATCTTTAGTTCTATAGTTCCATGTGGAAGTACTTGTGTCATGGTAAAAGGTCCTCAACTATCTAGACCTGAGTTTTCCCGAGAATACTCTCTTGGTTTAGAGTTGTATAGCAATACTTGGTGGCTTGGCTCAAAGTTTCTCAAAAAACCGGAATGTGCTTATCATGCCAAAGTTTGATCTCTTTTCCTTACAGATCTTGGCAGCAATACATG